>LR750189.1:623190-710476 GCA_902729485.2 Mus minutoides | reverse complement strand
GCTAACCTGGGGTTGCTGCTGTCACCACACTGCTCTGAGGACCAGCACCTTCATACCCCACCACCACCCTCCTTCCATAGCCCTTGCTAACCTGGGGTTGCTGCTGTCACCACACTGCTCTGAGGACCAGCACCTTCATACCCCACCACCACCCTCCTTCCATAGCCCTTGCTAACCTGGGGTTGCTGCTGTCACCACACTGCTCTGAGGACCAGCACCTTCATACCCCCACCACCCTCCTTCCATAGCTCTTGCTAACCTGGTGTTGCTGCTGTCACCACATCCTGCACAGAGCCACCCACACCTCACTGTCCCTGTAAGCAAGGGATCTTAGGCTGACCTGCCTCGGGGGACTCCCACACTAGTGAGGTCAGAGGACAGCTTGCCTGGGTTCGTTCCCTCTACCATCAGAGTCCCAATGGTTGGACTTGAGGCCTCCCACACTGGCCCAGCAGAAAGCTGTGTGTGTGTTTGAGACCTGGTCTCTATGTAGCCCTGGCTGTCCTGGAACTTGCTGTGTAGACCAGGCTGGCTTTGAATTCAGAGATAACACCCGTCCCTGTCTCCAGTGCTGGAGTTAAAGGTGTGCACCACCATGCCCAGGACAGTCTCCGCTCTCATCTTGTCAAATGTCCCTAAGATCTTGAGCTGAAATGGAGACAGTATAAACTAATTCTAAGCAGTTGTCACGAAAGCAAGGGTGGTGGCAGTCAGGCTGAGCAGCAGGGTGCAGGGCCAGCATCCTTGAGAAGTGCCTTTCCTGCAGGGTTGTGGCTCAGGTAGTCATTCCCAAGAACTCATTGGCTCCATCCGGGCTTTGAGCCCCTGGCAGGCACTTAGAGGGGAGGAAATGCCTGTGGCCAGCTCAGGCTGGGCCAAGGGAGTTTCCACCATCCCTCCCAGTTCCAGCAGCAGTGAGATCCCAGGGCCTCTGGCCACATTGGGCCACAACAGCAGCTTCATTCCTAGGCGACGGTCTGAGTCACCCTCTGTGGGCCCTGGCTCCTCACCAGCCAGGCTTGCAGCCTTAAGTTTGCCACAGTCTGGTCTCAGCTGAGTCTCCCATCACCACCTCGGCCATTTTCTCTGCTGTTTCCTTTCTTTAAGCAGAAACGTGATGCGAATGGGTTCCAGGTTTGTGCCTGCTGTCACCCGCACACACTTCTAGAGCTGATGTCAAGGGTTAGATTCTGGTGGTACCAGGCCAGAGGGTCCCCCCACACACACACACACACTATCACTTGTTGGCCACTATAGGGTTTTGCAAATAAAGTTTTGGTTTTTTACTGTCTTAAAATGTTCAATTTAGGGGCTGGTGAGATGGCTCAGCGGGTAAGAGCACCCGACTGCTCTTCCAAAGGTGATAAGTTCAAATCCCAGCATCCACATGGTGGCTCACAACCATCTGTAACGAGATCTGGCGCCCTCTTCTGGAGTGTCTGAAGACAGCTACAGTGTACTTACATATAATAAATAAAATAAATCTTTAAAAAAATGTTCAATTTATGTATAGGAGTATTTTCCTTGCATGTATGTGTATGCACCACATGAGTGCCTGGTGCCCTTAGAGGACAGAAAAGGGCATCAGATTCTCTAGACACGCGTGGTCCTGGGAACTGAACCTGGGTCCTCTGCAAGAACAACACGTGCTCTTAACTGCTGAGCCGTCCATCTCTCCAGTCCCTGTTTGTTTTTGAGACAGATTAGTGTAGCCCAGGCTGGCCTCATAATCACTATAGAGTCAAGGATGACCTTGATCTGGTCCTCCTACCTCTGCCTCTTAAATGCTAGGATTACAAGTGTGTAATCCACACACTTGGGACTGGGGATAGGACTCACTTTGCACACTGAGCCAGCTCCCCCGGCCCTATAGGTGAAGTTGACTTAGAGTCAGGCCATGCTTGTGCACACATCAGCTCTGCTGTCTGTCACTTCAGAGTTCAGACACGCAGGCCACAACTCCCAGAGCATTCTTTTCAATAGGGACATTGATGCTCTAGCTTCCCAACCCCCCACCCCCACCCCCGCAGGAAGCCGCTGGCCACCTCACACCAAGCCTGAGGCACTGAACTGACTGGAGGGGTGGCTGGCTTAGCAGCAGCTGCCCCTGGTTAGCTTCTGTTTCCAGGACCCATCCTCCAGGCTTCCAGCTGTGGACACACTGAGAGCCCCTGCCTCTGTCTCCCTTGCTCTGGAAACCCCTGGCCCTCTGCACTGCTCTGCTCTGCTCTGCACCATTGTTCCAGCTCTTTCCCACCTCCCACCACTAGGAAGGGAAGCTTTGAAGCACAGGCTGGTCCTCTGGTTGCCACTCTTGCGTGCCTTCGGTTTTGATACAGGATCTGATTTATAGTCCAGGCTGTCCTCAAAACCACAGGGATCCGGCCGCCTTTGCCCACCCTCCCCACCCCACAGCGCTCAGATTAAAGGTGTGTGTCACCACGCTCAGCCCAGTCCCCACTCTTGTCAAACGCCTCTCAAACCTTAGGCTTGTCATTAAACCCAGTGTGACAGAATTTGGCAAGTGCCAGCTGCAGATGGTCAGCCCTGCTCTCTGCTGTCCACCCCTCTGGAATCCTAACCCTGCCGTCCGTCCGTCTCTGTGGCTTCTGCCGCTCTCTGCTGCTTTTGTAGACGCTTACATCTTTGTGTGCTTTGATAGTTCTCGGAGCATTGATTTTCCTTAAGTGACTCCATCTGATGTGGAAGTGAAGTCAGTTTCCTGTGCTTAACTTTTTTCTTGTTCTTGTTCTTTTTTTTTTTTAAAGACAGGGAGGGCATCTTGGTTACTTTTCTATTCCTTTGATAAAATGCCATTACCGAGGAGGCAGCTTTAAGGAAAGAAAAGCTTTTGTCTCCGTTGTAGTGGCACACATCTTTAATCCCAGCACTTGGGAAGCAGAGGCAAGTCCATCTTTCTGAGTTTATATGTGTAGAGTTAACAGAACAGTCAGGGCTTCATAGTGAGACCCTAAGTCATCATCTATTTCATATCATTTAATTACATATTACATATAATTTATTATATAATGGATGTTTATTATTGGACTTATGGCTTTAGAAGGCCATGACAATGCAATGAAGACCTCGTGGCAGGGACATCTGAGAGGACTCACGTCTTGTGCCACAAGTAGAAGGTAGAGGGAACTTCAAAGCCCACTCCCAGTTACACACCCCCTCCAACAAGGCCACACCTCCCAATCCTTTCCAAACAGTTCCACATTCAAACATTTGATCCCATCAGAGCCATTCTCATTCAAATCAGCACATTCTACCCCCTGGCCTCCCTCCAGGGGTGGGGCCATATCACTGCATTTGGTCTCACTTAGAAAGTCCCCACACTCTCCCGGTTTCAACACTGTTTAAAGGTCCAAAGGCTTCTGAGACTCAAGCCATTCTCTTAAGAGTAACCCCCTGTGAACTCAAAAGGCAAATCCCATTCTTCCAACACATAATGGCACAGACTACACATTACTGTTCCAAAAGGGAGGGAAGGGGACTCTGGTGAAATACCCAGAGGAAGACTGAAGCCCAGCAGGGTAACAGCACCATGTCTGGAGTCAGAAGACTCGGACAGCCCCACCCTTCCAGCTTTGCTGACTTCCAGATACATCTTTTTTTTTTTTTTTTTTTTTTTTGGTTTTTCGAGACAGGGTTTCTCTGTATAGTCCTGGCTGTCCTGGAACTCACTTTGTAGACCAGGCTGGCCTCGAACTCAGAAATCCGCCTGCCTCTGCCTCCCGAGTGCTGGGATTAAAGGCGTGCGCCACGCCCGGCTCAGATACATCTTTTAAGCTAGTTCCACTTCCTGCCCGAGGTTCCCGGCAGGCACCTCTACTCTCACACCCCTACCTCCTGGGATCTCTGACAGCCCAGGCTTTACTTCTGCTTCATGCAATGGCCTCTCGGGGCCTTCCTGTGGGAACTGCCCTGCCACATGTTGCCTCGCCTCAGTGACTCTCCTTAGACACAGAGGAGAATTCCACAACCCCTTCACACATACATCCTTCATGATGACAGGACTACAGGGACAACACTGCTAGTGGGCTGCCTGCTTGGGACAGGCCCTGGGAATCACATAGAGCAGCTTTTGTCTCTTCCTAAGTCTCTTTGCTTTCACAAGCTGGAATTTAGCTGGGTGGGGGCTTGCCCTGGGCTCCGCCTCTTCCTTAAGCCTTGGCTCCAACATTACATTTCCTGCTGCTCCTTTCCTCCTTAGACTGCATCTCAAGTTTATTTTTGCCCCCCTTGCTCTTTTTCATCGCAGACCAGCGTATGGTGATTACTAACAACCATGTGACAGAGCTGGCTTGGCTGTTTTGAAATCTTCTCGCCAAAGAAATTAGTCCATCACTTTAAATCTAGCCTCTGGAGAATTCTTAAGACAAGGACAGAAAGCGGCCACATTCTTTGGCAAAACAGCACAAAATTGGCTTCTAGCCTAGTTGCTGTTAAAAATCTTTGCTTCTGGAGGCTGGTGAGATGGCTCAGCGGGTTAGAGCACCCGACTGCTCTTCCGAAAGTGATGAGTTCAAATCCCAGCAACCACATGGTGGCTTACAACCACCCGTAATGAGATCTGACGCCCTCCTCTGGTGCGTCTGAAGTCAGCTACAGCGTACTTATGAAGAATAATAAGAAATGAATCCTTGGACCGGAGAGACCAACCGGAGCAAGCCAGGCTGTCCGGAGCGAGTGGAGCCGAACGGGGACGGCCGGAGCAAGTGGGGACGCCGGAGCTAGCAGGGCCGGAGCGAGTGGGGCCGAACAGGGACGGCCGGAACGAGCGGGGCCAAACCGGAGCGAGCGGAGCCGATCGGAGCGAGCGGGGCTGGCTGGAACAAGCGGGGGCCGTACTGGGGGCGGCCGGGAGCGAGTGGGGCTGGCCGGAGCGAGCGGGGTCGAGCAGAGCGAGCGGGGTTGACCGGAACAAGGGAAAAAAAAAATCTTTGCTTCCAGCTGGGTGTAGTGAGTGGCACACACACTCTGGAGACAGAGACAGGTGGATTTCTGTGAGTTAGAAGCCAGCCAGATCTACATGGTGAGTCCCAAGACAGCCAAGGTTACACAGAGAGATCCAGTCTCAAAACAAAACAAAACAAAACAATCCTTCTCTCTAAGCCCTTGAGCTAAACCACAACCCAACTCAGCACAGTCTTTCAGGATCTTACCAGTTCAGCCTGTTGAGCACTGCTTACAAGTTCAATTGCTCTTCTAGCCCAAAGTCTTCTTCAAAAGGAAAAAAAGTAAATTTTTCCACAGGCACACACACACACACACACACACACACACACACTCTCTCTCATATGCTGTGTGCGCATGTGTGGTTTTCACAGATTAACTTTTTTTTTTAAGTTATTGGGTTTGGAGAGACGACTCACAAGCACTTGCTGAGATCCAGCGGATCCGAGTTCAGTTCCCAGCACCCACGTCAGGAGCACAACCTCCTGTAACACTAGTTCTACGGGGTCCTATGTCGTCTTAAGGCAATGTCAGTCTCCCCTCTCACACACATGTGGCTTACACTCACACCGGTAAAGTTAAATCTTAAAAAAACTATTAACCTGGATTGTGATCTACTAATTCATAGATCTCAGTGCTCCCCAGCTCCCAACCTGTCTCTCTGCTCCCTTGTGTTTGAAGTCTTCGAATATCCTATTTTAATTAATGTATTTGTTTCTGGCCGAGTCCCTCTTTGTCAATTATAGGCCCTGTTACTTTGTTGCTAGAAACCAACCCTAGGATTTCTCACGAGTATTCTTTTTTTTTTAATTTTTATTTTTTTAAGATTTATTTATTATTATATGGAAGTATACTGTAGCTGTCTTCAGACACACCAGAAGAGGGCATCAGATCTCATTATGGATGGTTGTGAGCCACCATGTGGTTGCTGGGATTTGAACTCAGGACCTTCAGAAGAGCAGTCAGTGTTCTTAAACGCTCCAGCCCACAAGTATTCTTCCATGAGACTCTCCATCCTTTCTTTTGAAACAAGGTCTTGTTAGATTGCGCAGACTGGCCTCGCATTCAGTATAGCCAAGCAGTTCTGGAATGTGAGATCCTCCTGCCTCAGCATCTGCAGGGGCTTTGGTATTTTAATCGTCACACTGAAGATTGCAACCTACACACAGGAACCTACACCTTAATTAATATTCACAGTGTCCGGTCATGATTGGCATCGTGGTCGCACCTTGAGACTCTCAGCGCAGCTTACCGCAGCTTTCTTTCTCATACACATTTATATGTTAGTGTTTAAACACAAGAGGATTGTCCCTCTACCTCCCCAGCACATTAACCATCGCTGTATTTATTCTGCTTCTCTGAGACAGTGGCTACAACCAAACAGGCTAGCCTTAATCTTAAGCTCCTGCTACCTCAGCGCTGTGGCAGCATTCCCCGCATATTTGGGGCGGGGCTGCACGGTGGCTCCTCCCTTTCCTTCGCCTGTCTTGGAGGTCTCTTTCTGGTCTCCGCACTCTGGAGTGGAAGCACCTTCTCTTTCGGTTTTGCTGAGTCTTCTTTCTGATAAAAACCCTGCGGTCACCCAGCCTCTCTCGCGCGGGCATCTTTCCTGCGCATGGCTGCCATGGGGTGGTTTGCTTCGGTTCCTGTCACAGTGAATGTGATGACTCACAGTTTTCCCTGAATTTTTACAATTTGTAAATTGTATTTGTTGAATTTTTTAAATTTGTAAATTGATGCCCTTCGCTAATTTTGAGTCTTTTTCTTCATTTTGTTTTTCTGCTACAGTCTTTTTTTTTTCTTTAACAGCGTCTTTATGCAGGAACTTGTGTGTGTGTGTGTGTGTGTGTGTGTGTGTGTGTGTGTGTGTACTGGGATCTGAGCTCAGCTTGTCTGGAATTGCAGCAGCCGCTCCTGACTGCTGAGCCATCTCTGCTGCCTGGACTGTCTTTTCCTTTGTAATCACATGCATGCTCTCTGTCCTTTGTAAGACTAGTTACTTAAAGAGTTGTAAATGGAGCCGGTCTTAGTGGCGCACGCTTTTAATCCCTGCACTCGGGAGGCAGAGGCAGGCGGATTTCTGCGTTCGAGGCCAGCCTGGTCTACAAAGTGAGTTCCAGGACAGCCAGGGCTACACAGAGAAACCCTGGGGAGAGAGAGAGAGAGAGAGAGAGAGAGAGAGAGAGAGAGAGAGAGAGAGAGAGAGATCAGTGCAACAGAAAGTAACTCATTAGGAACCTGCAGATACCTTGATCAGGCAACTCGTGGTTGATAACAAAGAGGGTAGATAGCACGAGAGACACACAGTGATTTCTCTACCTGGGTGTCAGCCACTCAACATATTGGCAGCTCTCATCTCATGCTGCAGAAGTTATTTAAAAAAAAAAAAAAACTTTTCAAAGGAGACCTGGCTTTGAATGCAATTGCAAAGGTTTTTCGAGACAGGGAAAACCTTTTCTGGGAGAGCAGGGAACTACCTCTGGCATATCGCACATGGAGTTGGGATGACGTCTATGCAGACAAATGGATGTGTTCTTACGGACAACGTCAAACTTTCAGCTAAGTCACAGGGGCTCCCACCTGTCATCCTAACAGAAGGCTGAGGTGGGTAGAGGATTGCCATACCTGTGAGGCTAGTCCGGATCCAGACTGTGTCTCCAAAACAGCCCCCCAGTGCTGAGAGCTACTTAGGAGAGCTAGCTGGCTGTTCTTCCAGAGGACTGAGATCAGTTCTCAGCTCCCACAATGGGGAGCTCAGTTCTCAGCTCTCACACTGCTGGGACCTGTTGCCTTCTTCTCACTTCCATAGATGCGTGCACACACATGGGGGTATGGAGGTGTGTGGGCATGTGTGCCTGTGTACAAAAATATAAAAATCAATATTTGGGCTGGTGAGATGGCTCAGCGGGTTAGAGCACCCGACTGCTGATCCGAAGCTGATGAGTTCAAATCCAAGCAACCACATGGTGGCTTACAACCACCCGTAACAAGATCTGACGCCCTCCTCTGGTGCATCTGAAGTCAGCTACAGCGTACTTATGAAGAATAATAAATGAATCCTTGGACCGGAGAGACCAACTGGAGCAAGCGAGGCTGTCTGGAGCGAGCAGAGCCGAACGGGGATGGCCGGAGATAGCAGGGCTGGAGCCAGTGAAGCCGAACGGGGACGGCTGGAACAAGCGGGGCCAACCGGAGTAAGCGGAGCTGATCGGAGCGAGCGGGGCGGCTGGAACAAGCAGAGGTTGTAGGGGGGGGGGCGGGGGGGGGCCGGCCGGGAGTGAGCTGAGCTGGTGGGAGTGAGCGGGGTCAAGCGAAGTGAGCGGGGTTGACTGGAACAGGGGGAAAAAAATAAATAAATATTTAACCTCCCTCCCCCATAACCTTACAGCTAAATGTAAGTTAAATGCTTTTTTTAAAAAAAAGTTGCATAAGCCAGGCACAAGGGGACAATGTGGTCAGTGCTACAGAACAAAATGTTTTGTTTTATTTTGTTTGTTTGTTTTTTATTTTTTAAAATATTTTTTGGGGCATCGTCTCACCATATAGCCCTGGAACTCACTATATAGACCAGGCTGGGCTGGAACTCAGAGAGATCTGCCTGCCTCTGCCACCTCAATGCTGGCATTAGAAGTATGTGCCACCATACCAGCCCAAACCCAAATGGTTCTTAAACACAAATTGAAAATACTCTGGGGTGATCAATATAGTCACTAGAGAATGACAGATACTGAGATAATTAATTCTCTAGTTAGCTGGTGTTTCCTGTTCAATCACAAACACTGGGAACACTGCTATATCACCCTACACCCCAGCTTTGGGAGCCCCTGTATGTGGGTTCCTGTACAGCTCACCGTGGTAAAAAGTGAGACCAACACTGCCTTTCCCAGACTCACCACTAAAGCCTGACAGAGCAGCCTTGGCAGGCCCTGCCCCTCGTAGCCAGGGGAAGTGTCTCCTCATGCTTCAGGAACATCTGCTGGTAAGCGAGCCTGTGGTCACTGGCCTCAAGCTTCCACAAGCAACTAGGCCTCCTGGGCTGCACTGATGTTTGTGGGTTGGTAAGCTATTTCCTCTAACTGGTAACATCAAGCCATTCCCTCCCTCATAGGAGGGAGGCTCTTAAGAATCAGGAACCTTAGTGGGGCTGGTCAAAGTGAGCAGCTGCTAGCTTCAGGAGACTATCTAGAGTCTCATTGCTGAGTAGGACTGGGGAGTGGGTTTCTCAGAGATGTGAATGCTGGAGAGTTCCCTTGCTCCTGGAAGGGTCCCCACCAAGTTGCTGTATGTAGTCCCATTAAAGCCCCTGCTTCAAGCCGGGCAGTGGTGGCACATGCCTGTAATTCCAGCACTTGGGAGGCAGAGTCAGGCAGATTTCTGAGTTCGAGGCCAGCCTGGTCTACAGAGTGAGTTCCAGGACAGCCAGGACTACACAGAGAAACCCTGTCTCCAAAAACCAAAAACCAAAAAAAAAAAAAAAAAAGAAAGAAAGAAATTGAGATGCCTCTGCCTCTTAAGTGCTGGGATTACAGGTGTGCACCACCACACCCAGATCTCTGGTTTTCCAGAGACAGGGTCTTACCACATACCTGGGCTGGCCTTGAACTTTCTGCTTCAGGCACTTGGGTATGGAGATACCTAACCCATGGCGCTGGGACAATGGGACATCCACCCGTGAAAGACTGAAGTTAAAATTGCCAGCCTCACACCACACACCAAGTTAACAGAGAACAAAGACCTAAGAGAAGGACCAACCCAGAAAAATTATAAGCACAGGCAACAACCTTGGATCAAGTAAGGGGTTCTCGGCTATGATATCAGAAACAAAAGCCTGCAAAAGAGAAAGTAAACCTGGCCTCATTAAAATTAAAACCCCGCAGACACCTGCCTGCCGCCATGGTACATGGCATGGATGGACATAGGACACCCAGAGGCCCACCAGCAGCATGGCCTGCCCGCAGCAGAAGCCACTATAACGTGCAAGCATGTGGTGATCTCACAGGAGAGAAAGAGTCGGAGCA
Organism: Mus minutoides; assembly: GCA_902729485.2. NCBI lineage: Eukaryota > Metazoa > Chordata > Mammalia > Rodentia > Muridae > Mus > Mus minutoides. The sequence continues at coordinate 700,496 of LR750189.1, read as the reverse complement.
CCTGGAGCACGATGAAGAGAGGCAGGCCCAGAGACTCAAGGGTGGGGAGGAACAGCCTGATGTGAGTGGCCTGCCTCGCCACCTTAGTGGCATCCCAGCCTGAGCTCCCGCTGAGGACCACATCTGCAGTGTTGATGTCCCTGGTCTGGGAGGCTGGGACCGTGTAGATGTCCAAGGGTTGTGCAGAGCCAGCCCCGCCCCTCACTGGCTGCTGAAGAGTGGGCCTTGTACCTTGCTTGCCCAGGCAGTTTGAGTTGGCCCAACCCAACATCCACCTCATGTATGAACTGCTGGAGTGCATGAAAGCCTGGGCCCTACAGAGTCAAAGCTGCAGGATATCCGAGAGGAGTCCTGTGAGGGTCCAGAAGCAGGGTCCAGAGGCCTCGAACCAGACCAGTGACTCATTGCAGAGAGCATTTGCAAGTAAAAACGTGTGGACAAAAGGGCACAAAAGGGTACATCGTACATGGACAAAAGGGTACAAAAGGGTACATCATGGGGCATACTGCAGTTTCCTGTTTTCCTGACAAGATGTTTTCTGTGCTTTGTTTAGTTTTGTTATTTTTTAAAAATTTTTGTTGTTTACTTTCCTTGGAGCAGGGAGGTTGCAAGGGCAGAGACAAAGGAACAGGGAGGTAGGTGAGTGGGACTGGGGTATATGATGTGAAACTCACAAAGAATCAATACAAAGTTAAAAAGATTAGAAAGCTGAACTTCGGGGGCTGGTGAGATGGCTCAGCGGGTTAGAGCACCCGACTGCTCTTCCGAAGGTGATGAGTTCAAATGCCAGCAACCACATGGTGGCTTACAACCACCCGTAATGAGATCTGACGCCCTCCTCTGGTGCGTCTGAAGTCAGCTACAGCGTACTCATGAAGAATAATAAGAAAAAAACGAATCCTTGGACTGGAGAGACCAACCAGAGCAAGCGGAGCCAATCGGAGCGAGCGGGGCCAACTGGAGCGAGCAGGGCCGGCCAGAGTGAGCAGGCCGTAAGGGGGTGGCCGTAGAGAGCGGGGCTGGCCGGAGCGAGCAAGGTCGAGCGGAGTGAGCGGGGTTGACCGGAACAAGGGAAAAAAAAAAAAAAAAAAAGAAAGCTGAACTTCAAAGAAACCATAAAAAAGTAGCCAGCTTACAGAGTGGATCAGACTATGTATGTGCTTATTTTATTATTTTTATTTATGTGTTGGTTTTCTGGGACAGAGTCTCACTGTGTCACCCAGACTAATCTAGAACTCACAACCCTGCCTCAACCTGAGATCACACATACACAGACACACAGACACACACACACACATACACAGACACAGAGACACACATACAGACACACACACACACACACAGAGAGACACACACACACACACTTCTTAAGGGGAAAACCAAACCAGGACCACACAGCTTCATGCACCTGTTTCATGTCTGCCATGACAGGTAGTGAACGGAACAGTAAGAAGCCACCTTTGGTGCAGCTGAGGGGGGTGGAGCTCTCAGACACCCGCTTGGGAGTGTGACCTAGTGTAGCCGCCTGGAAAGTTATGGGTTCTCAGGGTATACACACAGGTTTACCATTTACCAGGAAAAACAATGGCAGATGTTCATCCCAAACTTATTCATAATAAACCAAATGTGGAAACAAACCAAATGCCCATTGCACTGACAGACAACCCAACATGAGGAATGTCTACAAAAGGAACATTGCCTGGCCATTGGAAGGGCCGCTTCCTACCGGTAGCAGGTAACTTGGAACACACAGCAAGGAGTCGGTCACAGAAAAACACAGACAGGGATGGCATTGGTTATTTTTCTTACTGCTGTGATCAAAACTAGGCAGTAGCATGAGGAGGGCGGGCTGGTGGTCTGTGAAAGTGCAGTCCATCATGGTGCTAGACTGAAGCCCGTCAGGCCCACAGCCGCAGGGAGCAAGTTCATCCCTTGAGGCCCCAAAGGCGAGCAGAACAGGGCTACAGCTGAGGCCCAAGTACTTAAGCACCCAAGCCTGCAGAGAACACTTTATATTTATATGCATACGTGCACACTTCGCCCGTGCCACAGTACATGTGTGGTTAAGGGACAACTTGTAAGAGTCAGTTTCAGGGGATCAAACTCAGGTCATCTAAGTGACCTTGTCGGCATGGGCCTTTAAACCCCAAGCCATCTCCTTGGTCCTGTGGGAGACTATTTCCATTCAAACTGGAAGGGAAACCTACAGCAGCAGGTTAGTGGTTGCTTTGGGTTGGGAGGGGCCAGGTCAGGGAACTGAGTGACACCTAAGGGGCTTGGTTGTTTTTTTATTTTGAGGCTTAGAAGGTGTCTGAACTCACCCAGAGCCACCACAGCCTCACAGTGGCTTAAGGACAGGACAAAAAGCTAAGGCACCACCCCCAGCAGAGAGTGCCCAGGAGCACCTGGTGGACAGCCTGGTCTGCTACTCTCAGACCTTGAATGTTATCAGTGAAGTCTACTATCAGGAGTCCCTGCTCACTGTGAGGAAGAAACATCCTTGAGAAATCTGGGGTGACAGAACAGTGGGTGACTTTCAGGTACCTGGCATGTGGTGGTTTGAAGATGGCCCAGGGAGTGGAACTATTGGGAGGTGTGGCCTTATTGGAGTAGGTGTGGCCTTGTTGGAGGAAGTGTGTCATTGTGGGGGTGGGCTTTGTGACCCTCTACCTGGCTGCGTGAAAGCCAGTCTTCTGGCTGCTTCTGATCAAGATGTAGAACTCTCAGCTTCTCCAGCACCATGTCTGCCTGGACGCTGCCATGCTTCCAGCCATGATGATAATTGACTGAACCTCTGAAACTGTATGCCAGTCCCAATTAAATGCTGTCCCTTATGTCCCTTATTATTTTTTTTTAAATTTACATTTAAAAATTTATTTATTATATGTAAGTACACTGTAGCTGTCTTCAGACACTCCAGAAGAGAGCATCAGATTTCATTACAGATGGTTGTGAGCCACCATGTGGTTGCTGGGATTTGAACTCAGGACCTCTGGAAGAGCAGTCGGTGCTCTTAACCGCTGAGCCATCTTGTGGAGAGCCTTGCTACCGCGCCTTAAAGATGGTGTCGACTGCCTCAGCCTTACTGGTGTGGACAGCTCCTAATATGGCATAAGGCTGTGTCAGCAGTGGCCTGATCTTATGCCCGACTTCACCTAGCATATGAGCAGGAGCCATGTGGCATCCTACTATTGGCCAGGACAGGGTTTATATGGCCACTCCCGGTGGGGTTCGGGGCCATTTTCCAAAAGCTGTAACTTCATCAAGGATCCTGAGTAAACCGCCTAGAGAAGGAACCTGGTTGTCCTGCATCTCATTCCTGCTGGTCGGGGTCGGCGCGGGATACCATCTCACCAGCCCCTGCTGTCCCTTATTGTCGTTGTCCTTTATTGAGTTGTCTTGGTCATGGTGTGTCCTCACAGCAATGGAAACCCTCACTAAGACATGGCAGGAGGGTCACATCCTCCATGGAGACTGGGTACTATGGATGGCTCAGGGATGTCTAAAGGACAGGAATGTGCTGGGATAACAGCCCTTTCTCCTCCGGGCTGCTGGGCTTACCACAGTTGGGAAATGTTGATGAGGAGCATGGCAGAGTGGTGGTATCCCTGACCCTGGCCCTGGTCTGCAGGCTCCTGGGAGGAAAGGAGCCCAAGAGCAGCTTCCCCATGAGCCTGCAGCACTGTCATGAAATACCCCCACTGCCCGGGGCTCCCTAGCAGGAGGAGCATGCCCTTCTTCCCAGAGGTGACTCTAGGGGACGAGGAAGAATACATTGCAGTTGCCAGCAGCTAAAGCAAACACCAGCCAAGTGATGACCAGCTGAGCCCTGGGGTGTAGCCCTCAAAACTGACCCCCCAACCCTGGCCAGAGAAGCGTCTCTCTGCAGTGGAACAGTAACTGGTCAGAGAGCTGGAGTGACTGGTTTTTTTTGTTTTTTTGTTTTTCGAGACAGGGTTTCTCTGTGTAGCCCTGGTTGTCCTGAAACTCACTTTGTAGACCAGGCTGGCCTCGAACTCAGAAATCCGCCTGCCTCTGCCTCCCAAGTGCTGGGATTAAAGGCGTGTGCCACCATGCTGGGCTCTGGAGTGACTGTTGAGAGCTCATCTCTAACACACCCTCCCGCCCCAACACACACACACAATCACACACTCACACCAGTCCTCTGTGAACCCTCGTCCTACCGCAGGTGCCTTTATCCCAGAAGATCCCACAAAGATCATTTTAAGATCTGGCCTTTTCTGTCCTGTGTGGACCTCTAGGCTACAGCCTGAGGTGTCTTCTCAGGGAGCCCCATGTTAGTGCTTGACCTACATGTCCCAACCTGACCATGTGGCCCCGTTCATACCACTGCTCACCTCTAGAGGCTGTCTCCGACAGGCCCCCCAGCTCTGCCATGGGCTTTGTGCTTAGCTTGTAATTGTTGTAGGTCCTGTACCAACCACACTGGCTGACAGGAGCATGGTGAAACAGGAGGCCCAAAGGCGGCCAGAGATCATGGTCAGGGGTAGAACCGAAGGGCTACCACCTCCAAGTCAGGTACAGTGGAACATCTGTCACCCTCACATTTAGAGAGCTGAGGAGCCAGCAGACAGCATAGGCGACCTAGCAAGACCTAGCCCCCAAAAGGAGTATTATTACTCTTGGCCGTCTCAGGATGAGGGCAGCTCCGCGGTGAACTGCCAGTCTCCATGCTGTGGAGAGCTAAATAGAATCTGGGCTTCCTGGGCCTGTGAAGCTCTGCCTGCAGCACTGTCACGCTTGGCAGTGGGGGCTCCAGGGTGTGGGTGTACCCAGGGCCTGGATTTACTAGTGCAGGACATGGCCATGGGCTTAGGGCAGGCTTCATTGGTAACTATCTTCAGGATGGACAAGCACCCCAGCAGCAGAAGTGGGTAGTGCCCCTCCTGGTGGACACGGGCACTGCAGAAGCCGCATCCACAATTATTCTGTGGGTCTTGACTACACTGCCTCCTGAGATTTTGCCTGAATTCAACCTAGCAGTGCTAAGCCTGGCTGTGTATGGAGCCTGCTCCATGAAGGCTATTTGCCTGCAGTCTATCAGATATGCTTCCCGTATGCACTGCAACCCTGAACCAGTCAGTCTCTTGTTTGAAATGGCTTTAGGCCTGGGATCTGGCAGCCCTGACTACCAGGCTCATATGCGTTGAATATGCAGCGTGCACATTTGGAGTGGCCAAAGCCATGTCCTCTTCTACCTTTAAAGACAGCAGGAACTCTGGAGGTCCCAGACTCTCCCCAACCTGAGGTGTGCGCCCAAAGCTTCCCTCCCCTGCCAAGCACGTGGCACCCAGCCCCTGGCTTTGCTTAGCATGGTGGTTAGGGATGTTTGTGTTGGATCACAGGCCACACTCCAATCCACCTGTGTTACTGCTCCTACACAGAGAACCAAGACACTAAACTCAAGCCCAAGAGGCCAAAGACCATGCAGGGGTCAACTTTAATACTGAGGTTGACCTGTTTTGGGTTAAGGAAGAAATGCCCTTCTCCCCTGGTAGGCCCTAAGGGTACGTAAGACCCTTTGTTCCTCAAAGACCCAAGGACTAGAGATTGTCCGTAATGAAACAAGCGTAGGGCTCTGGAGGTCACTTCCGAGTTCCGTGCCTCCTGGGTATTGGTGGCTTAGTGTGTCCAGGACTCCATGGGGTACATGCCCATTAAAACAGGGTCTTGTTACCACCTTCAACATGTCTTTCTTCTGTGAACAGACTCCAAGCCAGGCTCCTAGATTCGTTCACTCTGCAGGATGGCCCCTGGCTCACCTTCCCCAACAGAAGAGGCTCAAGTCTGAGGTGCCAAAGATGCTCCAAGAGATTTGGAGAACACCAGGATCCTAGGGTTTCTGCTACTAGCCTGCAGGGTAACTGAGGGCTGTCAGGATGCCAGGCAAGGTGAGAACTGCTCAACTGAAGCCCCCACCAGCTCGTGTGAGCAGCAGAGACAGGAGAAGGGAGCACAGGGACCCCGAGGTCAGAGCACAGGTCACACAGGCCGGGGCAGCATGAGAACAGCACCAGTAGTGGGCTGCGGCCAGCACGCTGGTCGAGGGTCCACTTAGTCCAGAAGGAGAAAGAGACAAAGGTGCATCCAGACTAAACTTCGAGGCACCCTGATGTCAGCTCCCATGTAAGCTGCTGCTCCAGCCATCAGCACCTGCACTGGCCAGTCCAGCTCTCCAGGCCTCCTGGAAGCCCTCAGGGTTGACTCGCAGCCAAAGACTCTGTGGGCCAGTCCTCAGAGAATCCCTATGAGTCCCTGGAGAGGCCAGGTTAGGAAGCTGCCACCAGCTCTGCCTGCCTGGATCTGGCCTTGGCAGGGGCTTCTGNGTAAGCTGCTGCTCCAGCCATCAGCACCTGCACTGGCCAGTCCAGCTCTCCAGGCCTCCTGGAAGCCCTCAGGGTTGACTCGCAGCCAAAGACTCTGTGGGCCAGTCCTCAGAGAATCCCTATGAGTCCCTGGAGAGGCCAGGTTAGGAAGCTGCCACCAGCTCTGCCTGCCTGGATCTGGCCTTGGCAGGGGCTTCTGTGGAAAAAACAATGGTTCATGGTGAGCACAGAGCTTTCAGAGGATGAGGCCAGGGGCTAGGGTAGGGCATGTACAGCAAGGGATGTGAGTTATATATAAGCAGGAAATGAGATGGACCTACAGCCAGGGCACAGCCTGGAGCTCCCAGAAACCACCAAGGAACAGACGGAACTGTGGATCTACCCTGAGTTTAATTCACTTAATTCACTGACTGGGTGTGTGGAGGCTTCTGAGCTGTGACAGTGATGGTGTAGGGGCAGTGCTCTCCAAGGCTGTGAGTTCCAGGGGATCTTAGCCCTTCAGGGCCTACATGGCGGACAAGCCTTCTCCCATGGCTGATGTATCATCGTGACTCTGTGAGTTGGTCTGGCCCTTGAGAGGACCCTTGGAAAGCCAGGTCCAACCAGAGGCTGGGCACTTGCTCTCTGCTGACCCGGGCACAGGCACACTTTCCCACTGCGCCGTGGGAGATGCCAGTGGGCATGGTGTGGGCATGGTGTGGGCATGGTGTGGGCATGGTGTGATGAGCAGAGTATTGAGACTTGGGTATGCTCCTTACCAACACGGTCACACACAGAACGCAACGATACCAATACCTGGGTTTCTGTCAGGGAGGGGCTCTGACGGAACCTCTGGTAACTCCATTTGTTCCTGCAAGAAGCAGAGGTGAGGCGTGAGCTGGGTGTGTGCTGTCACAGGCTGCACTGGCTCTCAAGAGCTGGATCTGCTCACTAGCTGCACTCAGATGACTGGCCCTGCACTTCCCAGCTACAGTGTCCTTACAGATGACCACTAGAGGTGACAGGCCGGCCACTCCAGGGGTCCTCAGAGTCCCCAGTGACTTGGAGCTATTCTCAGGAATGTTAGCTCACAAGGCAGGGCCTGCAGAGGACCATGGGAGCATTGAGGGGAGCAATCCCAGAGGGCTTCGGTGGAGAGCGGCCCTGTGAGCGCCTGCAGGTGGCCTGTTCTCCCAGCACCTCATAGGGCTCCTGGCTCTAACAGGTGGGCAGCCACAGGCCCCAGTGAGCAACTTCCTAGACAGTCTTCCTGGGCTGTGGACGGCAGATGGCTCTGGGGAAACAGGGGAACCTTGGGAAGCAGAGGTCACACCCATATGGTAGCTACAGAGCTCACAGCCTGGATACGGGGCAGACACAGCTGTCGTAGCCCTGTGGGCCTGGACTACGGAGGTGAACACTCTTCACCCGGGGAAGAAAGCACAGGCTGACTGGGCAGGGTGGGCTCAGCATTTCCTCTCGGTCCACACGTGGGTCACAAGTGCTGGCAGCAAATTGCTGGTTCAGCCTCCACACCACTCCTGCACAGATCCCTCAGCGCGGCACGGAGTGTGGAAGCCACTTGGCTTCCATACAAAGGGAGGAATCACCATAGGAAGGGAGTCGGGAAACCAGGACTCTGGGCTCAGACACAACAGTGGGACACACCACCAAGCAGAGGTCCATAGGGTCCCATCCCCCAGGGAACCAGGCAGCCCTGGGGACTGTACCTGAGTGATTGCATTCAGCTCTTCCAGGATGGCATCCTCGTCCTCCTGGGTGAAGCTTCCGGCCAGCAGCTCATCAATTTGCTGTGGAAGGAGGAGAGGTGTCGAGGGGCACGTCTGGGAGGGCTCTGGGTGCCCCGGGAACATTAATGGGCAGTCAGGGCTATTTCCAACTGGGCCTCTGGGTTCCCCGGGGAAGCAGTGGCTAGCCACAAAAATGCCATCCTGGCAATGGGCGAGCCTGTGCCCAGCAACACATACCCGCTGGTACTCCACCGCCTCCTGGGTCTCATCCAGGATCCTCTCCACCTCCTCTATGGACATCACCTGGGGATGATGAAGTTCAGAGCTGCTCAGCAAGGGAGAGGATGCCACAGCAAAGCCACACCCTCATCCTGTCATCCTTCAGCAAAGCCAGGGAAGTGGGCCTGCCCTTGGCATTGAGCCAGATGAGTCTTCCACTGCTCAGACCTTCCCAGACCCAGAACAACCCCGACAACTGAGAGTAAAACAGGTCAAAACTGGAAATCCTTCCTGGGTGGTGTCTAGACTTCCTTTGTCTATAGTCAATACAATACTGATGCTGGCCTGACGCAATACACCCAGACCCTACTCAGATACCCAGAAGTCAGCTAAAGGTCAGTCCACTCATCACCCAGTGCTGCTTCCTGAGCTCTGAGGGCAGGCAGGCACTCCCTGGCACTTGGCACCAGTGAACCCTGCTCAAAGGTCACCCTGTGCCACACCTCCCTACGATCCCACTGGTCCCTGCCAGGTACTGGAACGTCCCCCATCCAGCTAGACTCGGCCCTGATCTGGCACAAACTCGTCCCCATTTCCCGGGCCCTGCAGCTGTGCCCCCCCCAGGCCCCCCAGGCCCCACGAGGACCCACCTGGTGCATCTTATTCAGACACTCGTTCCCCACCTGTAGCCCCTCCATCACCTTCATCTCGATCTGCGTGAACTCGATGCTCTGAACCTGAAATCAGCAGCCAGGGGTCAGACACCCTGCTTGGCTCTGGACCAGCCGAGTGACGGGCTTCTGTCATTGGAAGGAAAGTCCTACCCTTCCTGGTCTCTGCTGTGGTGGCTGAGATTTACTAAGAATGTGCTGGAGGACATTCCAAGGGTGCTGACTGCCTTTCAGTGGCTCCAGCCAGCAGGGACAAACCAGGAAGCTCCTACCCCAGCTCTGGGAGATGTGTGTTCAACTCGCACCAGCCTGACCTGTTCCCCACCTCCCACCCTGGGGAGACCCATCCCCCAAGCACTCGGTTCCCAGCAAAGGCTCCTGGCCACTGCCTACCATGGCTTCCAGGCTGCTGATCTGGTTTTCTGTCCTATCGAGCAGTTGCTCACGGTACCTCTTCTTCTTGAGCAGTAGCTTGGCCCGTCTGCAGGGGAAAGCCACGGTGTCAGCCCTGGCTCAGCCCCAGGGAAGTACCTCCCCTCCCACCACGCTAGCCCCGAGAAGGAAGTGCCCCTTACTCTTTCCTGCCATCCCGCAGCAGCTGCCTGGCCAGCGCCCGCTCCCTCTCCAGCTGCTGCGTGACCCTCTTCTGGTACTGCCTCAGCTTGTCCCTCTGCTGCTTCAGTTGCTGGGGAGAGAGCAAGGCTGGTCAGTGGGTCCTTCTGCCAGGCTCTCACCAGGCTGGTGAGTCCCAGCATGGTCAGGAAGGGCCAGGCAACCCTATCTAGCAGTGGCCTCTGCCACCCAAAGGATATGGAGCAACATTCAGAAACATCCCCAGTCTTACAATGCAGTTGCAACTGGCATGCCCCAAGCCAAGGCCCACTTTGCCAAGAAGGAAACTTTCATCCTACTCAGTCACAGGAGGACGAGGTTGTGACCAGCCTGAGCTCTGTGGGTCACTGCCATGGTCACCAGGCCCTGGAAGGCTTAAATGTAACGAAGGGTGTGAAGTTGCATGCCTTCTTCTGCCTCCCCCTCCCCAACTGCATGCCCCAAAGTGGATGCACAGCCACTAGCCAGTGGGCTCAGTCCTACTGCTCAGCCCATTTTTGTTGTGTCCAAATGCCGACTCTTCAGGTGGAGCTATGATGAACAGGTACAGGCCCTAGGCACATGTCACACACAGAGTGACACCCTGAGGCAGACCATCTGAAGTGAAGGCCATGGGTACCTTTAAGGTTTAGTTAGTGAGAAGCCATTCACTATACACTCTAGGGTACCTAGGGGAACAGGCTAGCTGGGAGTTCTGCTAGCTCGGGGTTGTGTGTGTGTGTGTGAGCGTGTGTGTGTGTGTGTGTGTGTGAGCGAGCGTGGGCGTGGTTCCGGGTCCCCCACCTTCACCCAGTGTCCTCTACAGGGTCTGCCCCCACGGTGGACATCAACTGCATGACAGAGAGTGCTCACTATTTCCACCCTTCAGGTTTGGAGACCGTGAGCTAGACTACCCATGCTCTTCTCGGGTGGTTATTTCTGCCAGCTGTTTACAAAGCATCAGGCATCTTGCCTGGGGAGACAGGGGCACCAAATGGAGCTGCAGGGTGGCCAGGCTGTGCCTCTGGAGACCAAGCAATCTGAGCAGGTCAGGCGGTGATGGTGGCAGCGGTAGCAGCAGCAACTGGACCTAGGCTCTTTCCTTCCTGGTGCCTGGCACTCTGGGACTGTTTGGATGTGTGCTTGACAGTGGTGCCCTGAGCCCCCGAATTCCACGGAGGAGCAGACAAGGTGTGTCCTGTCCGCAGGACCCACCTCTGTGACAGTTCTACTTAGAGATGGAGGGCGGAGTCCTGAGACACACAGAAGCTGCAGAGGTGGGGGACGAGCACCCTTTCCCGGCAAGAATCACGCTGAGACTTAGTGACAGCCACGCCCACGGGATCTTTATCTGGGGGCTTTTTCTAGGAACTTTCAATAACTTATGGCTTGGGGTGCCAAGGCCACAGGCTTCCTTCCTGGCACCTTCTCTCAAGGATCGGCGCTCAGCCTCGAGACACAATCCCGGTCTTTCCCGGCCGAGCCGCGGCCGGTCCAGCTGGGCGCGCCATGGTACCGGAAGCGCGGCCCGCTCCGCTTCCCGCCTCAGTTTCCCCCACGGGGCCCGGCCCCCTCCCCTCGCCCGACGTAGGCTCCTCACCAGGATGGCCCTGTCCTGTTCGGTGACCCGGCTCTGCTTCTTGCGGCCGAACAGGTTGCCCATGGCGGCCGCGCGCCGGCCGGCCGAGACCGTCGCCGCCGCCGCCGCCCTGCGGCCACCGTACTCCGCCCGACCTACGGCGGCCGCGCGGAGCCACGCACCGCAGAACGCGAAGCAGCTTCGTCCCTAGTGCAGCGCGCGGCTGGACTTACTAGGCGATGCGAACGCCCTCCCTCGGCCTTTCAGCTAATCAGATGGGATCGTGATTAATTCAGAGCACCTCACAGGAGTGAGCCTAAACCAGGCTTCCCGATTTTCAAAACCGCCCAGCCGACGCCCCGCTCCCTGCTGCTAGCGCAGAACATACACACACCCAGTGTTTTGGACCTACAAGTGCTTGCTGAGAAGTGTGCACCAGCGTTCACCTGCCATTTGGCGCTGTCACCTTCGTCCCCTAGTCTCCTCACTGTGGACAGTCCTTAGGCTACCGATGAGTCAGCCCGGTTGCTGGGACTGACACACTAACCCCAGGGATTCTCTGATCCCACCTGCCCTCTGTAGGCCCTTGGTGAGTCAGAGGGCGGGGGACAAGACACTCATGAGTGGGGCTCTACACCCTAACAGCCCCCAAAGGGGCGCCACTGCCCTGAATTCATTGCCTTTGCTGGGAGGGGAGTCCTCCTGCTTCCCCACGGTAATCACCCGGGTAATCATCCCTTCGGAAGGTAGTACAAGCAGCTGGACCAATTACTAAGCATTCTTGTTCATTTACACCTTTCTGAACTATTGGCTCAGTCTTTGCCTCAGGCTCAACGCATGAATCGAGTAAAGCCAGTGGCTATCCCTCCCCAGGCGGCTTCTTCTGATTCCTGAACTGCCTGCATTTCCCCTTCCCCCATCCACAGCTCCTTCAGTAAACAAGAGCAGAGGGGGCTTTCTGGTGTCCCTGCAGTGGTTCTTGTGACTACTCAGGCATAAGAGGCTCCCAGTCTTGACTTGGTTTTAAGAACAGCATGAGAGACTGAGAGTAAAGTCCCTGGTGAGGACCTGAGGCAAGCTCTGGCTACCAGACCTAGGGTTCTAGCTCCTTCTGTCTGTTCTAGAAGCAGTTTCTAGAGGGTTGGTCTTTTTTGTTGTTTTGTTTTGATTTGATTACAAAGGACCCTCTAACTAGCCAGGAATCCTGTATTCCAGGGCTCTGTGTACATTCAGCTGCCCTAATCAGGCTCAGCCACTGGCTTTGATGGTTAGCTGTCCTATCTTAGTCTCCAATGCTCTGTGGGCCAACTGGTCCCATGAAATCTCAGTAATGGTACCCTGTCCCTGTGGTCAACATGACTATAAAGGGCAGTACTGGTAGAACTTACTAGAAGGCTGGAGTTTCCCATCTGTGTGGTTCTCGTGCCCTAATCAAGGGCATGTTCTGGGGTGTGGGATAGAGGTCTTGTACAGGTCCAGTGTAGCCCTGGCTGGTCTGGGACTTACTATGCAGACCAAGATGGCCTTGAAATCACAAATATTGGCTTTACTGCTTGTAACACCCACTTTCTCTGTCCACTCTTGTCTACTCCGTGCTAGGATGCCCTGACATCCCAGAGTCACTAAACTGAGGCCCAGTCTGTCAAGTAACAGCCCACAGTACCCAGTGCCTTGCTGGCTGCAGTCATGTAGCTAGGGGTATTTATTGCCCAGGGAGGGTTCTGTTTCTACCTTAACACTCTGGAAGCACTTCCACACATTCTTCCTAGTTCTCTGCCAATACAGAGCTGGAAATGTCTGAATTCTTTCCGTCTGTAAGCCAGGATTTGGCAACTATGGCCCATGAGTCAAACCGGTTTAATCTCCCCGCCCCTTTTTATACAGCCGACAAGCTAAGAATAAATATGTTTTAAATTTTACTTACTTGTTTTTGAGACAGTGTCTTCCTCTGTAGCCCTGGCTGTCCTAGAACTCACTCTGTAGACCAAGCTGGCCTTGAACTCACAGAGATCTGCTTCCTTTTGCCTCCCAAGTGCTGGGATTAAAGATGTGAGCCACCATGACAAGTACGTTTTCTATATTTTAAAAGAATTCTCTCTCTCTCTCTCTCTCTCTCTCTCTCTCTCTGTCTCTCTGTTATGGCTAATTTTATGTCAACTTGATATAAGCCAGAGTCACCTGAAAGGAGGAAATCTCAGTTGAGAAAATGCCTCCATAGGATCCAGCTGCAAGGTATTTTTCTTTCTTTTTTTTTTTTTTTTTTTTTGGTTTTTCGAGACAGGGTTTCTCTGTATAGCCCTGGCTGTCCTGGAACTCACTCTGTAGACCAGGCTGGCCTCGAACGCCGCCACCCCCCCCCAAGGTATTTTTCTTATTTAGTGACTGACTTCGGAGGGCCCAGCCCATTGTGGGTGGAGCCATCCCTGGGCTGGTGGTTCTGAGTTCTATATGAGAGAAGGCTGAGCAAGCCATGAGGAGCAAGCCAGTAAGCAGCACTTCTCCATGGCCTCTGCATCAGCTCCTGCCTCCTGTCTAAGTTCCTGTCCTGATCCTTTGATGACGGACCATGTGGAAGTGTAAGCCAAATAAAATAAACCCTTTCCACCCCAGCTTGCTTTTGGTCATGGTGTTCCATCACAATGGTGACCCGGTACACACTGGTAGAGTACCGGAACAGGAAAGGGGGAGAGGACAGAAACCTTGTCTGTTCTTAGAGCATGAAATCTTTTGTGTTTGTTCCTTTTTTTTTTTTTTAAAGATTTATTTTATTTATTATACTTGAGTACACTGTAGCTGTCTTCAGACACTCCAGAAGAGGGAGCCAGATCGGATGGTTGTGAGCCACCATGTGGTTGCTGGGATTTGAACTTATCACCTTCAGAAGAGCAGTCGGGTGCTCTTACCTGCTGAGCCATCTCACCAGCCCATGTTTGTTCCTTTTTATTTCAGGCAGGCCTTAAACTCACGACCCTCTCTTCCTGCAGGCTTCTGACTGCTGAGATTCTGCATGCCGGTGCCATGACAACCATCTGGATTTAGTCTTTAGAGGAACTGTCCCAATACCCATTCCGAGCCATTTCCTGCCATGTCACATGTGCCTGACCCCTAGGATTTAACTATAGGCCTCATGTCAACAAAAGGTGGCCATGGAGGTCCTCAAGGAGGATGGGGACTCCTAAGAACTTGCCACATGCAGGATCATAAAAAGGTCCTTAAACATGGGTCTCCAGTTCCCTTGGCCAAGCCCCTCTGGTTGGAGAGGAGTCATGTGACTTGGGAGGTCCAAAGTCGTGAGTCCAGTCCTCTCCAGCGCTCAGGGTTTCTTCTGTCTTTCCATCAAAGTCCTCTGGTGCTAGGGACAGGACCCAGGGTCTCTGTGTTAGGCAAGTGCTCTACCAGTGTGTTACACCCCAAACCAGGATCCTAATCTATGGGAAGGAATTCTGTGGCCAGAAGTTGAGTCAGCAGTCACCTAGTGTGCATCAGAGCAAAGGCTCTGGCCGCAGTGGTGTTGGTCCTATAGCTGTGAGACAGGAGTGACCCCTCAGAAGGGTCAAGGAACACTGTCTTTACAGCTGAGGACCTGGTGACTGCTGTGAATGCCCAAGTGCAGTGATGGGTCCTCTGCTATGGTCACCCTACTGCAGCTATTTGGACCCCATGTTTTGTTTTGTTTTGTTTTTTGTTTTGTTTTTTGTTTTTGTTTTTGTTTTTTTTTGGTTTTTCGAGACAGGGTTTCTCTGTGTAGCCCTGGCTGTCCTGGAACTCACTCTGTAGACCAGGCTGGCCTCAAACTCAGAAATCCGCCTGCCTCTGCCTCCAGAGTGCTGGGATTAAAGGCATGCGCCCCCACGCCCGGCTTGGACCCCATGTTAAGTGGACCTATATCGTCACCAGCCAGTGGAAGCAGCTTCCTTAGGCAACGCCCACATGCCATCAGCATCCCGCAGCAAGAAGCCCAGTAGCATAATCAAGCCCACCAAGGTCGGACATATACTGCAGTCTCGTAGAACTGCTTCTGTGCTGACACTCCTGCACTGTCCCAGAAAGAGCCAGAAGCTGTGCAGAAAACTGTGCCACTAGGGCCAGAGACCTGCAGCCACCAAAGCCTGTGCATGCAGGAACTCAAGGAACACATGAGCAGCAAGTGCCAAGAAAGAGACCGTGGGAAGCTGCTGAGTGCCTGGGAGAACGTAGCATGTGGCTGAAGGATAGCTGCAGGACTACCCGGGGGAGAGGTGCTGGCCAGCCACAAGATTCAGAAACAACACTGCAAGAAAGACTGAGGGTCTGTAAGGAGAGTCCATTGGGAACTGCAGGGCTAGAAAAAAGAGGGTGCTGGGCCCCAAAAGGAGGTCTGGGGCTAGGGAGTGAAATTCTGACACCCCTCTCCCTCAAGCGGAAAGAGGCAAAGAGGAAGCCCCTCTGCCTCCAGGGCTTCCTGCAGTTCCAGCGCCCTCTGCTGACGGAGCTCAACCTTGCACTCACCAGAGAAGTTTTTACAGGGCCCAGTTACAGGAAGCTGACTCGGGAGGGATTAGGTGAATTATTAGGACCACCGTGACGTGTCCAGGTTACAGATGCAGAATAGTCCCTTTCTGGGACCTCTGTATGCTTGTTCTTGAAACTCAGTCATCAAGCCAAGAGGGGCCACATAGCCTCGAAAAGAAGCAAGCCAGTCAGGACTAGTTATGGTTTGCATGTGAAGTGTCCCCCCCCATACTCCCTAGCTGTGCAATTTAGGGAGGGTGTGTGAACTTTAGAAAGTGGAGCTAGGTTGAAGGAAGGGTGCTGGAGACTGCCTTTGAAGGTTACACCCTGTCTAGTCCTCCATCTCGGCTTGCTAGCCATTATTGTGTGAACAGGTTCTCCTTCTTCAGCTCCTGCTGCCATGAGGATGCTCTGCCTCACCACAGGAAATCCTTCTTTAGACTGTCTCTGGCAGCTATTTTATCTCGGTCACAAGACAAGCAACTGAGCTGGAGCTCATGGTGATGTGTGCCAGCCCCCACCAGGTGTGCCACCACAGCTGAGGTCAGCAGGACAGAGGTGAGCCTCCTGACTGGCACCACACAACCCCGCAACTGTGAGGTGATTGAACTGTGGCTGTTTTATACCTGCTTTGGGCTGTTACACACCCATGGGTAATGTAATGGTGCTTGTGGGGGCCTCAAGAAGGCAGAGGGAACACACACCTAACACTTGAGTAGGCCATTGCTGTCTGGCTTTGGCCTGGACTTGGTAATCACATGAGAACTCCTGGCTTTCCACTGAGGTCTTTTTTTTTTTGGGGGGGGGGTTTCGAGACAGGGTTTCTCTGAGTAGTCCTGGCTGTCCTGGAACTCACTCTGTAGACCAGGCTGGCCTTGAACTTAGAAATCCGCCTGCCTCTGCCTCCCAAGTGCTGGGATCACAGGCGTGCACCACCACGCCCGGCTTTTTTTTTTTTTTTTAAATCGTGTGTGTGTGTGTGTGTGTGTGTGTGTGTGTTTTTATGCAAGTGCCACTATGTACACGTAGGGGTCAGAGGACAACCTTGGGTCCTTCCTTCACCTTGTTTGAGGCAGCATCTTCTGCTTGTTACACCCAAGAGGCTAGCTGCTCCTGGGCTTCTAGAAGTCTTCCTGTTGGTACCGCCCATCTCTCTTTGGGGTGCTGGGATTAGCTGGCTTTTGCATGGGTTTAGGGGATCTGGATTCAGGTAGTCAGGCTTGCAGGACATATGCTTCACCCCTGGGTCATCTCCCAAGCCTGACCTTGAGATACTTTGTGTCTGGCCTGTTGGCCCCAGCTGGCATTTTGATCACTTAATCATTCACAGTGAGTAGAGGCCCTCCCAGTCCCATTTGTCCTGCCTAACATCTTTCCTGGTAACTCCCTGAGGAATCAGGGACCCACTTGGATGACAACATCTCCCACCTTCGTCTCTGGTCTACAAGATCCCTCACAGACAAGCTTCTGGAGTCCTTTGGGGAAGGTGAGCTGCCATGATGTCATACACATGGCCCCAGGAGGCTCAAGTGTTTGAACATGCATTCCCTTCTTGGTGGCAAAAAGTAGGTCACTAGTGACCGACCTTTGGGGGTTAATGGTTCTGATATGCCTCTGGTCCACTCCACTGTGGACAGCTACTGCCTCCCACTCCTGCTGCTGTGGCCAGAGCTGCTCTGGCAGAGAAGTACAACCTCCTAAAACAGTGAGCACACACCAGCCTGTCCTGACTTACGTTGGTCCTGATGGGTTTTGTTCTAAAGATGCAAAAGGCACAAATATAGCTGCTCCCTGGGGAGACTAGCAAGGTACGGAGCGGCTTCCTCCTGGGGCTTGACTTTAGTACACCTCTCTTCCAGAGAACCCCCCACCCCCAACCTGTTTGTCTTCCTTTGTATTATGCTAAGGAGCTAACACATCTCAGTCGAACCACCACAGTCCTAGACAAGCAAACTGCCTGGACTTTTCACATACAGGCAAGCCGATGCTGGAGTCCAGGGCTAGAGGTATGTGCCAGCTGCACAAAGTCAGAGAGCCAGGGCTATGCTTCTGTGGCCTCTGAGTCCATTTCCCTGATATTATCCAGCCAGAAAGCAAAACGTCGAGTGTGTGTCTGATGTTTGTGACAGGACTCAGCTGGTTCTCATTTCTGTCAGGTCAGAGGGTGATGCCATCACAGGTATGGCCTGCAAGCACATGAGCTGTGCAGAGGGGTTCAGGGTTTCAGAAGTGAGGGGGTGGGGCTCAGCCCCTCATTCTCTTTGCCCTCATTCTTTCCGGTTGGTTTTCTGCTCCAGCTCCTGCACAGATGACCTGCAGAGGCTGAGAATTCAGTTTGCCCTGTAATCCTGCACCCTGCAGGGTACAGCTTGCTTGTGATCTGCAGGCACAGCAGCCCTGCCACAGGAAACTTGGTTTTCTCTTCTAGCAGCCCTACGTGTTTCCTGGTTTTCTCACTCTGCCTTGAACTGAGAATTTAAAATCCCTTGTATGCCATTCTAAAAATGCAATCTTCCTGGTGCCGGCAGACACCAGCATCCTGCCCCACAGCCCCAAGCTCTACCCTGGTGCAGCTCTGAGCTGTTCCTTGGTTGCCTGACTCCCGGTTTCCAGATTCTATTCCGGGCAGTGACCAGGGTTTAACCAGGCAGGGTTGGATGCATGTGTCCTGTCATAGAACCCTGGGGTCAGAAGCACCAAAATTGTTGGAAGAGTCAGAGGAATAAAGAAGGCAAATTTATCTACAAGTTCTGTGGAAGGCCACACCAGGCTTTCCCTGGCTTGTGAAGGAGACATGCTGTGATCCTCCCTTGGCTGCTTGGCTGGCAGAGCATCACCCGATCTCTGCTTCCACCTTCACACCACATCTCCCACTGACTGTGTCCAAATCCTCTTTATAAAGAATCATGGCTTTGGATTAAGGCTTGCCTCAACCCAACTGTACCTACAACAGCCCTGTTTCAAAGAAGGACACATTCTAAGGCCAAAACATCAATATGAGGCTTTTTGTTGGGGGTGGGGTGCTGCTTGCACACACACACACACACACACACACACACACACACACACACACACGCCTGGTGTCCACGAAATCCATAATAGGGCATTGGTTTCTGGAACTGGAATTAAAGATGGTTATGAGCCACCAGTGGGTACAGCTCTGTTAGAGGAGCCAGGTGTAAACCATTTCTCGGGCCCATCAGTGTGAGTTATGGGGGAAACAACTCAATCCACACTGCACAGAGCCTTTGGTGCGATGGGTAACCAGCACTGGGTTCTGTGTGAGGCTGTTTCTGGAACTAGACTAAGCCAACCGAGACATCCTTACTGGCTTGGATATTTCACCTAAAGGATATTTAGTGCTGAGAACTACACGCCTCAAAATCACCGAAGAGCCGGAGAAACGGAGGCTGGGGAGTGCCATTCCTGGGTCTCGGCACAGCGTCTTCTGCAGCAGCACTAAGAACACACAGAGGCCACAGATGCAGGCCTGCAGACCGAGGTAACAAGAAGTCAGGGGAGGGGCACAGCTGTCAATCAATGTGCACTGAGGGGTGAGGTGCAAGCTGCCCACAGGCAGGATGCAGGTGGGTGATAGGTGGACATGCAAAAGGATAAAGACTGCCTATAGGTCCACAGGTGGGGTTTGAGAAGGCCTGTGTACTGTCTCTACTTGAGCCAGCCTTCTGCTGAGTGAAAGAAGGCCAGACTAAGACAGTGACAAGGACTCTTCCTTTCGCATCTCCAGAAAGTTTCTTTTTTTTTTTCCTTCGAGACAGGGTTTCTCTGTGTAGCCCTGGCTGTCCTGGAACTTACTCTGTAGACCAGGCTGGCCTCGAGCTCAGAAATCTGCCTGCCTCTGCCTCCCAAGTGCTGGGATTAAAGGCGTGCGCCACCACGCCCGGCTCAGAAAGTTTCTTCTAGGGAATCTAACTTGGATCTCTTCTGTGGCTTCCATCTTTGCAACACCAGGTAGCAGCGGGGCTGACATAGTGCCGAGCCACTCACAGGCTCTGCAACGGGGGATATGAGGGAGCGAGTGATCAGGGCGGTGGTGTTGGGACAGCCGGAGTGTGACCCCCCTGTGTGTTGCTGGCACTGAGATGACCCCAACCAGCAGGGAGCAAGAACTGGTAGACACAGGAGTCACTTTCCTCCTTCATGTCACGCTTGTGACTGTGCCAGCTTCTCCAGGCCAGCTTCCATCTAGGGTTGGAAAGCAGGAAAGAGACGAAGGGCAGCTCACCCTCGCAGGCCTTGTTGGCACTACCAGCTGAGGCTAACAATCTACTCAAGTCAGGAATGACTGACTTGGCATGCATGGGAGGTCTACCCAAGCCAACTTCAGGGTCCAAAGGCCAGAAGCTTATGGCTACGCTGGTGAAGCTGGGAGAGATTGGGCCCTTGTCTTAAACAAATGCTTTCCTGACAGCATGTCATCTGGGTGTGTAAGGTGATGCCAGGGAACATAAGGTGGGAGCCGCGGCTGTGCATTACACACATACTACATGGTGAGCTACCGGCAGAATGTAGGCAGGCTATAGGTGAGTTATAGGGGGAGGCTCGGGAGGGCTGTGCAATGAATCCGGTGGTCCTGGGGCCCTCAGAGCTCAGACACAGGTAGCAGAAAATATGAGACAAGCCCAAGAAGGAACACTGTGGAGTCAGTAAGAAGATAGCAAATCCCAGAGATAGGGCCTGAGCTCAGGGGTTGGTGCTGGCCAGTCAGGGCTGCAGACACCTGCTTGCTTTCAAGTAGGCCTGGATTGCCAGCAATGATACCTTGCATGTATGTTGCTAGACCTTCTAGAGGAAATCTGAGGGGAGGAAGGCTGCTCTGAGGGAGCTTGGGGTGGGGTGGGGTAGAGGAAAGTACTTCTTTGTCTCCTTGTCTCTTTCCCTCCCTCTCTCCATCCTTCCTTCCCACATCTTTGAGAACAGTAGCCCCTTTCTTCTGGGATGTTATGTCATGTTGATGTGGGTAGTGGCAATCCTTATTGCAACCACTCGGTGGTGCTGTAGGACAGGCAGCTGATGAACTTCCATGCTGAGGCTCCCGTGCCTAGATATGGTGAAGCAGCTTGTTCATTCGCCCCTCCTTCTTTTGCTCAGCAGATGGCTGGCTTGTTTGTTAGCTCATTCCCTCCCCACTCATGCATTTATCCACTGGTAGCTCACTCATTGGTCCATTTGGTGCCTGCCATCCGTGGTCCTGCTCTGGCTTGTGGGTGGTGATGGTGGGCACGGACAAGGTGATGAGCGGTAAGGTGGGGGGGATTTTGGGGATAGTGGTTAGGGAAGGGGGTGACTTCTGAGCCTAGAAGCCTGATCATCAGATATGACAGTGCAGGACAGTGTGGAGTGGGGCAGGGGACAGGCTAGCATGGACCAGTAGGACAGGTGACAGACAGACTTAGGGGTGGACAGAGGAGGTCAGGCCTGGACGAGGGTTTTGGTAGCTATGAGGGGTGACACAGCCTTTGGTAAACCAGATGCTGTTTAGGAGAAAATCTTGGCTGATAACACAGGGTCTGTAGTCCAGCTCAGGCTAACTGCATCTCACAGGGACAATGTCTGATACAGAGTCACACCTGTAAACCCAGAACTCAAAAAGGTAAGGCAGGAGGATTAAGAGTTTGAGGTTAGCCGGGTGTGGTGGTGCACACCTTTAATCCCAGCACTTGGGAGGCAGAGGCAGGTGGATTTCTGAGTTCAAGGCCAGCCTGGTCTACAAAGTGAGTTCCAGGACAGCCAGGGCTATAAAGAGAAACCCTGTCTCAAACAACAACAACAACAACAAAAAGAGTTTGAGGTTAGACTGGGCTACCCTGTCTCAAATACCAAAACTAAAGCCAAAGAAAAGACTCAACCACCAGCCCCTCTGAGAGTGATAAAGAGTAGAGGGCCAGTGGAGTGACGTGGTTCTGGTGCCTAAGGACACTGGCTGCCAAACCTCATGACTTGAGTTCAATCTCTGGCTCCCACAGAATGAACTCCACAAGGTCCTCTGGCCTCCATGGCATGTGCATGCCCATATGCTCTAAACAAATAACATTAATAAAAATAAAGAATAAACATGTTTCTGACAATTCTGGATATTAGGAAGTCCCAGGTCCAGGCTTCAGCAGGTCCAGTGCTTGATGCCAGCCGAGGCTCTGCCTCTTAAGACAATGCCTTGAATGCTTTGTCCTTATGTGGTGGAAAGAGGTGGTGAAGGGGGCTAACCACATTGTTCCTCTCACCCCAAGTTTTATTGATTCATTGATTGATTGATTGATTGATTCATATGTGGTCATCCAGGTAGTTTCTGCCTTATGAACAACATCCAGTAAACATCCTCCAAGGTTTCCATGTGATCACATGCTTTTGTTTCTCTGGCACTTATATTTAGCCCTGAAATTGCAGGGTTGTACCATAACTCTGTGCTAATCTTCTTGAAGAGATACCAAGCCACTTTCGGTAGCGCCCACCCCTTCTCTTGCCACCTCCACAGTGCACAAGTGCTATGATCCCTTCATGTCCTGGTGGACACGGGTTACTTTCCACCTTCAGATTAAAGCCACGTTGGCAGGTATGAGATGGTATCTCCCAGAAATTTGGTTGTATTATCTAGTGATGTCTTCCATGTGCAGCCTACTCATTTGCTGTTTTCTTTGGAGAGATGTCTAATTCCTTTATTGATCTCTTTTAAAGATCTTGGTTTATTAGGTCTTTATGGTGCCCCAGGCTGACCTTCAGATAAACAGTCCAAGCTAGTCTTGTGTCCACAGTCGTCCTGCATTGGCTACCTGAAAGCCTGGGATTAGAGGCATTGACATACTGTGTGGGTTCTTTTCACTTTTTACATCTTTGTTTAGACAGTGTCTCATATTATAGGCCATGCTGGCCTGCAGATGATGGCAGACCTCATTCTCTACCCTCTGGACATGAGCCACCACATACAGCTTGGAGAGTTTTCTTCACCCAGTGAATAGTCTTGTCACAAACCTGTAAGCAGCCTCTTACTTTGCATTTCCTGTTCTAGTCCACTGACCTGTAACTCTGACCCTTATTCCAGTGGCTACTGTAACCAAATGCAGTTAAATTCTGAATTAATTAATTAGAATCTTCTAACCTCTCCTTTCTGTTCTGGCTGTTTTGGGACCTTTGGCAGTTCTGCAACATGAGGGATGGTTTCTATTTTTAAAACTTTTAAAAATATTCATTTTTGATTATTTGTGTCAGTATATGCACATGAAGGGAAGTGTACAGGCAGTCATTAGCTGTCTGACATGGTCACTGGGACTGAAGACCAAGGGCAGAGTGTTCCTAATGCTGTGCCCTCTCAACCTTGAGGGCTGTTTCTACTGTAATTTCCACCATTTGAATGTGTGCATGTGCCAGTGGATGTGGGTATGGGTGTTTGATAGTGGAAGTCAGAGGGCAACCCTGGGTGTGGTCTCCTTTATTTGTTTTTCTTTTTTTTTTTGGTTTTTCGAGACAGGGTTTCTCTGTATAGCCCTGGCTGTCCTGGAACTCACTTTGTAGACCAGGCTGGCCTCAAACTCAGAAATTCGCCTGCCTCTGCCTCCCGAGTGCTGGGATTAAAGGCGTGCGCCACCACGCCCAGCTAGTATCCTCCTTTAAACAGTGTTTGCAACTCACTGGCCTGTGAGTTTCTTGGGTCTTTCTGTCTCTGCCTTCCATCTCATCATAGGAATTCTGGGATTAACAATATGTGCGACTGTGTCCAGCTTCTGCTCTTACCCACTGAGCCAACATTAGATCTTGTGACCCATGAACATGGGAGACCTTTCCATCTTTCCATCTTGGGTCCTCAGGTTTTTTGGTTTCCCCCCCCCTCCCCCACGAGACAGGGTTTCTCTGTGTAGCCCTGGCTGTCCTGGAAGTCACTCTGTAGACCATGCTGGCCTTGAACTCAGAAATCTGCCTGCCTCTGCCTCCCAAGTGCTGGGATTAAAGGCGTGCGCCACCACGTCCGGCCCCTCGGGTTTCTTGAATGTGTTGTAGTTTTGTACATCTCCAATCTCCTTGTTTATTTCTAGACATTATTCTTTTGCTGCTGCTTTAAGGGAAACTGGCATCTTAATCTCCTTTACAAATTGCTCTTTGTTGGTGTGTCATCCTCCCCCAAATCTATTTTGTTAAATAGGAAAACAAATAAAAATTAGTCCCTATGTGTGTTCTGGACACTGGATGGTTACTGCCTCTGGAGAACTGGAGTGGAGAGGAGAGATCATTATCCCTTTCTTTGACAGGCCACAGGGTGGGTCCAGAAGATGGCTGGGCTTCATAGAAAAACATCATTGGGCCCTTTGGCCAGAGGGAAGCTGAGCCCAGAGCCCAAAGCTGGGGGCGTGGGGGTGGGGGGAGGCTGTCCTAACCTCTTCTCCCTTGGCAGGTCACACCACAGTATAGTATAAGCTCTGGGTCTTCCTGTCCTGTATCCAGCCATTTAGACCCTTCCCCTGATGGTGTGTGTAAGCTCTCTGGGACACCTTATCTCCCAGAAGGATGGGGCTGCTAACCCACAGCCTGTACTCACATGGCCTTTGCTCCACTTACACAACACCCACACCACAAAGTGGACTTTGGAGAGGAGTGGCTGAGTTGACTTCAAGTCACCTGTCTTTGTCTCATCCCCACTGTGATACAGGTGGCCTGGAGCAGCCACTTCCCTAGGCTGAGCAGTCGCCCCGAGTGGATAAGGTCCTGACTGCAGCCTGGTGCTCCCTCTTTATGTGCTCCTCATTTGCAAAGGGGTGGAGCATAGCCTGCAGGGCAAACTCTAACCCCTGGAGAAAGGCAGGGATGTGGTGGCTCTCTGGACCACACCTCTCCATGCCCCTGCCCGCACAAGGAGTTAAAGTCCTCAGTGCTATGCAGGGAGTCCTAGGTCCTTAGGTCAGAGGCTGAAGACCTTGCCTCCATGCCAGTAACCCTGAGCCTGCCTCCTGGGGTTGAGATCATTGGGTAAAGGCATCTTCATACCTGCCTCTCAGCTGGGGATGTTCAACACTACTGGAGGAGGACTGTAAAGTCAAGAGATGCTCTGCTGCCTCCTTAAGACTTGCCAGTTCTGTCTGCTTATGGGGTACAGGCAGCCCCCCTAGCTACATTTGAGGGGTACTTGACCACCAGTGATGCTGACCCCAGATGATACTGATCTCTTGGGCCTAGCAGATACATATGGCATGGCAGTATCAAAGGGCTGCCATGGAGGCTAGGTTCCTGGAGCCTTGGTCTATCCCCAATGTGCTGGACAGCCCTGCCATGTGATGGGTGGGAGGAGTGGGCTTGGGTAGAGAGCAGATTCTTTCCCATCACCCTTGAATAACAGGGACAACTGGTCGGGAAGACTGCAGACTGATAGGAGAGGGTGGGTAGTGTGTGTAGGGCCCGTGGTGTCATGCCAGGACATGGGTGACTTATGGAAGTCATCTTTCTCCTAGCCAGGGAAGCAGAGACGTGGCTCCAGCTGGAGCTGTGGCCCACAGCATGCTGTTGGCTGTTCTACAACTTCTGCTGTGATGTCTGAAGCTCACAGCACCTATAGTTAGTGTCCCACCTCTATGAGACAGGGACAGCAGCAAGGCTGAGAGGGCTTCAAGGGCAGAGCTAGAAACATTAGTGCACCAGACCACAGAGGCCAGTGACCACTGACTAACACTGACTGGGTAAGCAGTCTTGGGAGTGTCAGAACCTGGTGTGTCTAGACTGCTTCTTCCCGAGGTCTCCCTGTGTCTGTGTACTGCCATGCCCGCAGTCTTTGTCCTATTGTCTTCCACAGGACCAGTTGGACTGGATTACTGTTGCCTATAACCTCACTTTGACCTGCGTAAAAATGTTTCCACTACAGTTATGCTGAGGGGGAAGGGGAAGGGGAAGGGGAAGGGGAGAGATCAGAGTCCCAGTATATGGGTTGGGAGAGATATCTCAGCTCTTCAGACCCTCCTTATGTGCTCTTGGCCTCTTGAAGTCACCTTGCCACACACTCTTGCCCCTGACACCTGAGGTATCCTTCCACTCAATGGGAACATGTGTGTTCTAATCAGACCAGTGACCAGATCAGTATGACCCAAGAGGCCAATTCCTCTGGCCAAGTGAGGTCTGCTAAGACCTGGGATGGGGATGGAGACATTTGCAGTGGGTAGTGGAGGCCCAGCATGGTACAGTGACCAATATGAGACTGGTCGAGGAAGCCCTGAGCCTATGGACACACACCCATAGATAGTTTGCTGTCTGCCCTTCATAGGATCACAAAGCTGGGACCTGTCTCTCCAGGACTGGCTGCATACCTCTGCCCATCTCTTGCAGGAGCACTTCATTTTGCTGAGAAGCAACAATACTAACAGGGAAACAGGGACAGCCGTGTGAAGCTGGTTTGTGTAGATGTGGGGAAATCTTAGTAATGACAAGCCCAGAATCAGCACCCATATCCCAGTCACGATGCCTCAAGATCTCTATGGCAACCAGCATGTCTTCCCTTCCACCCAGGCCCTGGAGGGGTAGATACAGTGGCCCTGTCTCTGGCCAAGACTGTCCCACCCCAGGGACTGCAGAAGCCACAAGGGCACAGCCTTTTGGGCCACCCGACCCTGCCATTCTCATCTGGCAAGCACAGCGACACTTCAGGGCTTTATTCTTTATTAACACTCTGCTGCTGTCGCTGCTCTGGTCGTCACTGCAGTTCCGTGTCCTGTCAGTCCTTTCACCTCTCGTTTTGGTAAAATAAATAGAGACAATGAACTCTAGGTCAGGGCTCTCTCGAGCCTTGCTTAGCTTCATGATTGAATTTTCGCATCAGACTTGTGAAGGCCCAGCCTGTGGGCAAGATGCAAACACTGGTTCCACCAGGGCAGGGAAGCAGCCCAGCCTGTCGGGCGGCCCTGTGCGGCCGAAACTGAATCACCAGTTGGACAAGGACTGAGCTGAAGCACTCAGCCCCTGAAGCACTCTGCAGAACTGAGCAGTGGCAAGTCAGGTGGCTCTAGGGCCTTCCTGACTCCACACTGCTGTCCGGCCCAACCAAGGGGATGGCTTCCTTGAGCCCCTCCCGGTCGGGAGAATGCATTTCCAGGGGCGGCACCAGGGTCTCCTGTCCTGCTTGCCCAGGACAGCTCAGCCTGTAGGATCCTCTCACAGGGAAGATGCTCTTGGCTAAAACAGGTCCACTGAGCACAGCACAGGGACCCAGCCTCTGCCACAGATGTCCCAACCTGAGTCCCTGGGCTCCTGTTGGCACTTGTCCTCTGAAAGATCCTGATTCCCAGGGAAAACGGAAAATGCTTTTCAAAACATCATTGTGTTGTGTCCTGTTTGTGTGCAACTGCTCCACAATGCTGGGTCCATCCAGGGCTGCAGTGCCCAAGGCCCTCACTTGCCTATGCACACAGACACGTGTCAGGCACACCAGGACACTGCAGAACTCTTGTTCAGCACAGACTGCATAATGCAACCTCAGTCACACCATCAACAGAGCTGATGCTGCCCTCGAGCCTCTGGGTCCAATGAAGTCTGAGCCCTATGCATGGTGCGTGCATGTGGCCGGCCACAGTGCCCGTGTATGTGCAGAGGGGAAACTGTGGGCCTGCACGAATGCACACCCAAGTGTGCACAGGCAGGAAGACCAGGGCATCCATATAATTATGGATGGGGAGGCTGTGTGCCTGCATGCGTGTGTGCCTGTGTGTGGCACAAGCAGGAGACAGGCCTGTGGCCACTGTTACTGCCCTATGGGAGAGAAGCACTTCAGAATGCCTGATAGATGGAGGCAGTCGCTAACTACAGATCTGCCTCATCTGCCCAGAACCAAACCCTCTCCTACAGCTAGCTCACGCGAGGGCGCCCGCCAGGCTGGACCTCAGAGGTCTAGCTGTGCAGGACGGGGCCTCCTTTCCTTATAGCACCATGACATACCCAGTGTGCTGGACTGCCTTGGTGCTCCAGGAGGGCCAGGCTCAGACTTCCATACCTTGGAGCAGGAAAGGCCTTCCCTCTCTTCTACCCTCTCTCTTCCCTCAATTGCTTTTATCCATTTCCCAGGACTGGCAGCCTGCTCTGAGAGGACAGTGGGGCTGGACCATGGCCCTTAGGAGCCCCAACACGGCTATTCTACAGGGCGCTATCTGTTCTGTAACTAATGCTTTGATCACATGGAAAAATCAAATGTGTCCCTTTGTAAAACCTCAGAAGAAAACAGGGCAGGAAAGGACCATGCTGCACTGAGGAGGTCCTGGGTGCTGGTTCTTGATGGGGAGCCACGTCAACCCCTCCCCTGCTTTGGACCTGTACGCTGTTACAGTGAAGACAGAAGGAAGGATGTGCAAGCCCCTCCTCAGCTGGCCACGGCCAAGTCAGGAGCCAGGGTTTGCAGGTGGGTGGGTAGGTGGGCACTGCATCCGAGCAGTGCAGGCTGGCTCACTATGTACAGCAGAGGTGGCTGCGGCCTGGCAGGGGTCCTAGGTACTGCTATCTGACACGCTTCTCCACCGAATACACGGAAATGTAGTAGTCATTGCTTCCTACGGCCAGATGAGGCTGTGTGGAGAGACGGAGAGACAGAGAGCATGTGAGCAGGGCCTGTGATGTGGCAGGTGGCATCACTGGGGTAGAGGAAGGGTGCAGGCTGCTTGTGCTCTGTGCTGAGCTCTAGCAGGGGGTAAGGACTAACCGCAGTAACACCTCTGACTGCACACAGGCACAGCAATGAGGGTCGTTAACTGGCAGAGTCTAGCAGGAATGATGTATCATCCAAATTCCATTACAGGTGATTTGCATACTACCCACAATTCCCTGCAGCTTCCTTTAGGACTGCCCCCCTGGGATGGTTCTGGGAATCTGATGCTGTGCATGTCAACAGTGGTACACACAGGCGCCTGTGGAGCCCATTCTGCAACATCCTAACCAACACAGCAATCCATATGAGTGATTACAGTTATAGACACAAGTACTCATGACACATTTCTACTGCTTCCCAAACCAGAGGACACTAGCTGTTGTGTTATCTATTTTACTTGAGCATTAAGAACTGGTTTGGTTTCTAGGGGGCAGGGCAGTGCTTTCCTGGACACCCCAGGCCTACTAGATCTTAGGGAAGAGGAGTCCAGGTTTCCTGGGTTACTTCTCTCCTTGCTGCTCCCCCACCAAACCCTCTGACCTTCCCAGAAACCCAGGAGTGAAGGTACAGACCCAGTGTGGGTGGAAAGCCAGACAGCTGATGGCCCCGACTCGCTGGCCCATGAAGCCATCATAGTATTTGATGTTGTTGATCAGTTCTCCATTTCCATTGTAGATGGCTGTGAACTGGTTCATGGAGCCACTGTGGTAGGGAGGGAAAGACGGTCAGGATATTAGTTTCTGTCTCCCTGTGGTGCGAGAGAAAGACAGTCCAAGGGGCAGGCTGAGAGTTATAGCAAGTGGGGCCACAGGCTAGGAGGTCCATCTCTGTGTCACCCTGAGGCAGGAAGTGGCTGTACATCTGTTACTGTCAGGAAGAACCAGGCCTGTCCCCAGAGATGCCAGGGGGCAGGTGTTTGTTCTCAAAGTTGGATAAGGCAGGGAGACCTCTTTTGTTTTTATTTCATGGTAGTACAGTTACACCCTCTAAACTGTTCTTTCAAAGGTGCTGTGGAGGACAGAGCCAAAGGCTGTGCACTCTGAAAGGGCCTTCTACTTAGAAGCAGGGGCTGCACGGAGGGAGGGAGGGAGGAAGGCAGGCAGGGCACCTACCAGGCGATCAGGCCTGCCTGGGGGTGGACGTCCAGGGCTGTCAGCCCCTTCACAATCTGCATCACATTCACAGACTCAGGCATCCGAGGGTCGAAGAAGCGCACATCTCCATTGACACTGCGAGAAAGGACCAGGGTGATGCTTGCTGGTGGCAACTTAGGGATACTATCTGGAGCCCTGAGCGGGAGGGCCCTGGCTCTGAAGGATAGCATAACTGGCCATGAGAAGTTTCAATGCCCACTTGCACATGTAGACTCCCAGGACCCCTCCAAGGGCCTACCAGGTGGAGCCCAGATCCCCATGTTGTACCACCCACTGGTCTTGGCAGCCAGGGTTCCCATCAAGCTGCCCCTCTCAAGCTAGAAAAGGCCGGATTGACTAAAGGGAGATGCCATGCTCATACAAGCGGGACACAGCAGGGTCAGAGAAGAGATTACAAGCAAGGCCAGGAACGGTGTCGTCAGAGGCAGAAGACGGCTGAGGGACCCTGGTGGGCGCTCAGCCCCGGGGCCAGGTCGCCTCACCTAGCCTTAGAGCCTTCTGCTTCAATGTCCACTCCAAGAATTATGCTTTGCTTTATGCCACAGACAAGGGGGGAAAGACATCTCTCTGAAGAAGTGGTGGCTTTGTGACAGTGAATTATGCTTTGCTGTCTCTTTAACAGCAGATAAAGATCCACTGCTCTCAGCCCAGTATTTACTGAGCAGCGGGCCCGAGTTTATGTGCACAGGCTGGATGGCACCGAGGTGGCCTGCTAGGGATGTGCCACCCGCCTGGTGCATTCTGCTTTGCTGCTCCTGTGAGGGGCACCCTTACCTGTGCATCTCCTCCTTCAGCCCAGCCTGCCCGGCCCACCTACCCCAACTCTTGCTCTCCCCTCTGACCTTTCAGGCCAGTCACAGAGCAGAATCAGTTACTGCCCTGAAATGCCAACAGTCCCTAGCTATTTAAATACCAAGGACATATTTAAATGGAGGGAAAATAATGTTTTCACAGCAAATGTCTCATGCATATTTTGCTCCTTACCTCACACTCACGATGTGGCCTTCAGGGTGCTTCTGCAGGTAGGCCTTTACCACCCATGCCGTGTGCTCTCGGTAAGTCATGACCCGGCTAAGGAGGAAGGTGTGGTCAGGACTGGCCCAGCCCAGTTCCTCTCCCTCACTGCTCTGCAGGAGGGAACTGCAGGTAGGGCAGGAGGAGTGGTGTGAATTGCAGCAGGCAGCCCTGCCCTTGGGCAGAGCCTCAAGAGGACACCCAGAAGGAGGAGGCGCTAGCGAGGCTGTCCTAGGCCACCCCCTCATTTCTCTCTCCCCTGTTTACCCAGTTAGGGTCTTGAAGCCTTGGTGCCATTTTGAGATGAGGAAGACCTGGTCCTGCCTTAGTCGGCAGTTTAGTGAGAAGGCCACTATTTCTGTCTGTGGGGTCAACTTGAAGCAGCCAGACAGTGAAAGGTCAAAGTTGACCCCACTGAGCCTTCTCTCTAGCCCTAGGTGCCGCCATCTTGTCTGGTCTCAGAGTCCGCTGTGCCCTACCTTAGATACTTCATGCTCACTGAGCAATCTGGACCTATTACTGGCAGTGGGGTGGCCTCTGCCATCTGGAAGAAGCTTGAATAGTGCTAAGAGGGAGATGTGACAGTTACCATTCACTGAGTGCCATCCTCCTGTCGTAGACACGGATCGAGCCATCACCCAGGCCAGCCACAATGAGTGAACGGTGGGAATCACAAGATAGACTTGTCACACAGCTGTCAGCCCCCGTGGGGATGTCCTAAGCCCAAAGAGAGAGCAGTGAGAAGCCTCAAGCTGGCTGCAGTGTGTTCTGTGGAGATATCCTCTTCTCTGTCAGGCTGAGAAACTGGTGTCCACCTGCAAGGCTATCACAGGCCAGAGGAACTGGGCCAAGGGTAGTGCAGGGCTCACAGGACGTTAGTCATGCCCCGATCTGTGTGAGAGTCTGCCCTGAGCCTGTGCCTACCAGGCAGGTGGAGCAGAGCCTGTGAGCCTGTGAGCCTGGGCCTGGGCACAGCCTGGAAGGCAACTGTGGGGATGCCTGGCCCTCAGTGCCAATTAAACTTCCCAGCAATCTCTTCCTTTCCTGAAAAGAAACACATTTTGGCAGGGAGGGAGCCTCGTTAGCTCTCTCCTCAAACCCCTAATTAGCCAGGGAAGAGCTAAGGGAAGGCCTCTCTGCTCCCCGTGGTGGCCATAAATACTGCAGAAGGGCAAGAGGTGGTGAATGGAAGCAAGAAGGAATGGGAGCTGGAAACGGGCCTCCGAGGGAAAGTGCTTTCTAATCAGATGGGATGAGCCCGAGAGGGACTCGTGGGCTGGGAGGGGTGTGAGTCGGGGAGGTTGTGATGGAGCCCCACAGGGTCCCAGGCAGCACCCTCAGGAGTAGGAACAATCCGCTCTCTCTCCCCACAGAGACAGGGACCCTGACAGACAGAGCTTAACTGCTTGGTGGTAGCGTGGGGCTTGAGGATACGTGGAAGCTTCCAGCGGGGGCTGGTGGTCAGCCCTTAAGCCTTGACAGCTCTCATTACTCCTGCCCTAACCCTCCTACCCCTCTGTTCTGTGACATAGCCATGATTTGTCCAGGCCTCCACTTTGGCAGGGCAGGTTGGGGAGTGCAGAGGCCTAGTGTATGTTCTGTGTGTCTTTGGGCACCAGGAAGACAGACATCCCTCAGCTATCTGTTGTTGTTCTTATAGTATCTGTGACTTCTGCCTTGGACCTGAAGGAGGAGGTGCAATTGGACTCTGACAAGGAAGCCCAGGTATCTGAACCAAACCAATACACTCTCTACACTCTCTTAAAATGGAAAAATTGAGCTGGGCGTGGTGGCACACGCCTTTAATCCCAGCACTCGGGAGGCAGAGGCAGGCGGGTTTCTGAGTTCAAGGCCAGCCTGATCTACACAGTGAGCTC
This sequence comes from Mus minutoides, assembly GCA_902729485.2. Taxonomy (NCBI): domain Eukaryota; kingdom Metazoa; phylum Chordata; class Mammalia; order Rodentia; family Muridae; genus Mus; species Mus minutoides. Next base: position 668,204 of record LR750189.1, on the reverse strand, counting down.
CAGGACAGCCAGGGCTATAAAGAGAAACCCTGTCTCGAAAAACCAAACCAACCAACCAAACAAACAAACAATCTTGAAAATAAAACATGGTTTAGGGGCTGGTGAGATGGCTCAGCAGGTAAGAGCACCCGACTGCTCTTCCGAAGGTGATAAGTTCAAATCCCAGCATCCACATGGTGGCTCACAACCATCCATAACGAGATCTGGCGCCCTCTTCTGGAGTGTCTGAGGACAGCTACAGTGTACTTACATATAATAAATAAAATAAATCTTAAAACAAAACAAAACAAAACAAAACATGGTTTAAGTAAGGGTCTGAATTTCAGCTCAGGGACAGCGTGGGGAGGTGCTTAGCATACACAGGCCCCGCCTTCCATGTGCAGCACCACAGGGTAAGAAGAGAGATGCAGATGTCCAACAGTTAATGGGTCTCATGTAAGATACTTCACCCTACTGATTTCTGATATTCCCTAATCTGCAGAGAGAAAACAGTATTTGGAAATAACTTGGGTTAGCATTACCTTAATTATTGCTGTAATGCAGGGTCAAAGTGCCACAATCAGCATGTACCCAGGAATAATTAGCTTTTCACCTGGCATCAAGATGCCAGCCCATCTGCCTCCCCACAGATAACTGGATGGCAGTCACTGACTGATGAGGATGGGATCCATTTTGTGAGTGGGAGCATGCAGTTGTAGGCGTGATGAAGTGTGGGGTCCGTGCAGTGCCCTGGAGTGGTTACCTGCACCTTCGTCTCCCGGTCAGTATCCCAGATCCTGACGATGCGCACGTCCCCTGAGCTCATGAGAAGGCCAGTTTCTTGTTCCCAGTCTACCACCATCCCAGCTCCTGGGGAAACAGTGACGTCACTATGTCAAACAATGGCTCAGGAAAGATGGGGCTGTACTGGGCATCCCCTCACTCATGTACGGCCGGCCGGGTTACTTCAACAATGCTCTCCCAAAAACCTTATACACTCCACCCACCCATGACAGTGAATCACAGGACAACAGGGTCTCAGAATCTCTGCCCACCAAATACATCCTCTGTAACTCTGAGACATAAAGAGCAGGTCACCTTTCAGTGGCCTCTGGCCACGACAGACCACCAACGTTTTAGTTCTCTTAGACAAAGCGGGGTTCTGTACAGGCCACGGCCTGCCTGGATGCTCTAACACAGTGTAAGATGCTGAAGAGAGAGAGCATCCTGAGTACCCAGATGGAGACGAGCAGGCAAGCACAATAGAACCAAGCTCTTGGCTAGGTCCGAGAGCATGTGCTATCAGGCAGGAAGATGGCCAGTGGGCAACTTGGCTCAGCTCTCAGGAACTCTCAAAAGGCCATTCTGTTCACATGGGCATGTACCTCCATCAGAGCCAACTGTCTGTAAAGCAAGCTCTGTACACAAGGCACACTTGCAGTGACTGGCAACAAAACACTAATGTCCCATTGTCCTCTGTGGTCAGAAAGCTGAAGGTACCTATGGGGGTACATTCAGAAGCCATGGGGGCGGGAGCTGGTCTGTGTGCACACATGGGCTCTCCTCATCCTTGGTCCTCAGTTATGCAGGAGGGGTAGCTCCTGAGCATCCCTGGGAAAGCTGACGCTGTGTGGGCCCTTGGGCTTCACTTCCTCCTCATCTCAGCAGCCCTGACTTCCACAGGAAGCCAAAAGCCACTTAGGTTTCTCTCCTCATAGCTCTGGTGGCCATGGGTTCATCCAGCCCAGGCAGGTGTGAGTGTGGCAAGATTCCACCACCCAAAGCATTTCACTACTCAGTGGTCCTGGGAAAGAACACAGCCTACTCTCACTAGCCAGCAGACACGCTTTTCCACCTCTAACCACCTGCAGTGCTGCTTGTGACCAAACTGAGAGCACAGCAGAGCACTGGGGTCCTTGAGGGTTACCTATTCTTGTGGTTCCTAGGGAGATCACTGGGTAATCGATTTTGGAACCTCAGAACTGAATGGGTGTCCTGGAGGCATCAGACTGTTTCACACAGTTCTGGGAGCCTTCTTCTGAGGAGCCAAGCCCCGGCTTATGCTGTCAGCAGCGTGTCTGAGAGCCCGACCCACCTCGTGTTGTCGGAAGCATGTCTGAGAGCCCTTGCCATGCAGTCACCATCTCTGGATTCTTTTCCAAATCAGCAAAGTTTTTCCAGACCCTGATGGCACCATCATCTAGGAAAGGAGAAAGCGACACAAGCCATGGCTGTGCCCCACCCGATCTCCACAGCACAGCTGCAGTGCTCCCAATGCCTAGTCCTGCTATTCTGACATGAGCAACCAGAGCCAGGGCCGGCCAATGTAGAGCCCACACTGGACTTGGTGGCAGGGAAGCAGGGTGAGAGCTGGAGACCCTTCCCCATCCTTCCCCATCGAGGGTCCAGGCTGTCAGTGTTTTCCAGAGGAGAAAGCTTTGCAGCCTTCAGCCTTACCCACACTGCCGCTGGTCCTCTGTGTACCCAGCTAGACCTAAGGCTGGAGAGGACAGATGCTGGGATCTCCTGACCAAAACAAACGAGACCCCATCTGCCATGCTTTCAGGGCCCCTCCCTCACTTCTCCCTCAGAATGACCTCAGCCACTCTGATGCCTCTCCATTCCTTCTCTTTCTTCCTCTCCTCTCCACTTGGGACTTTCTCAATTTGACCCTGACCCTTCTAGTCTTAGCTGTGCCTTGAGGGTCCCTAACCCCACTGTGTATAGGTCATTCTTAGATAGCACTGATACTGTGGGTTCTGAGGTGGCATTGCTAGATAGTGTCTTTTATGGCAACATGTCTTCACTTAAAAAGGAAATGGGAGGGGGCTGGTGAGATGGCTCAGCGGGTAAGAGCACCCGACTGCTCTTCCGAAGGTGATAAGTTCAAATCCCAGCAACCACATGGTGGCTCACAACCATCTGTAACAAGATCTGGCTCCCTCTTCTGGAGTATCTGAGGACAGCTACAGTGTACTTACATATAATAAAATAAAATAAATCTAAAAAAAAAAAAAAGGAATGGGAGGGGCTGGAGAGATGGCTCAGAGGTTAAGAGCACTGACTGCTCTTCCAGAGGTCCTGAGTTCAAATCCCAGCAACAATATGGTGGCTCACAACCATTTATAGTGGGATCAGATGCCCTCTTGTGGTGTGTCTGAAAACAGCTACAATGTACTCACATGAGCTAAATAAATAAATCTTAAAAAAAAAAAAGGAAATGGGACAAACAAGGAAGCAAGATGGAGGCACGTCCATCAAGTGTCACCAGAACTTGAGGTTGAACTGAGCACGTGGGTGTAACAATCAACGCCCTGGGGAGCAGGCAGCTCACAACAATCACAAGTAGACACTAGGCAGTCTGCAAGGACAAGTGGAGTCTCTGAAAAGCCATAAAGACCTAGACTCCAGGCAGCTCGGCAGATGCTGGTCTCCAATGCACCTAACACACGTGAGCCGTGTACTCTAGCAACAAGTGACCCTTCCAGTGACCACATATCCCACCAGGATCTTCTGTTGTGATCTTATTTTTGCAGTTTTTGTGGTGCTAGGGACACAGCATGGGGCTCTGTGATGCCAGGCAAGCAGACTATCACTAAACCATCCCGACCCAGGAATCATGTCTTAAGAGGGTGAGACAACGGTAGCCGGCGATGCAGCTCAGTTGGAAGAGAGCTCACTGTGCAAGCGTGAAGACCTGGCTTCAGTTCATAGCACTGGATATCAATCAGGAGTTCAAGGTCATCTTTAGCTATACAGTAAGCTTGAAGCTGGACTGAGCTACAAGAGACCTTGTCTTAAACAAAGACATACAACACAAAACAACAACAAAAAAATAAACCAACTGCAACCTAGGGAAAGCATTTTGTTCAAAACAAGCATGATATTAAGACATTTCAGGTGAAAAATCAAAACAAGAACTCTGAGTGAGAGCCATTCCTGTTTCAGAAACGCTTCTCACCCACCTTCAGAAGAAGGAAGCTGGCCTGCAAAAGATGGCTGGACCTGGTGTGAGAGCCGTGGGAGGAGGGAGCTGATGGCACTAGGGGTTGGGGCAGCATGGGCCCTGGAGGACATTATGACATATAACGTCCACCCTTGCTTTCATGTGGGTCTGGAACTCCCATGGGTCCTCATGAAGGTTAGGGGAGCAGAGGCTGACATAGTATTTCCAGTCATGGAAGGGCCAGGGACGCTTGATGAAAAGATGGTCCCAGAGCCCTGACCAACGTGTTCCTGGCCTTTCCCTCACACACGTCCAGGCCTGGGCTACCGCAGTGCTACTCACCTGTGGCTGTCAGCAGCAAGGAGCAGTCCTGACCATTCAGGTACTCCATGGCGGTGACCCTGGTGTACCGAGGGTTGCCATTGTGGAAATAGTCCAGCTTCTCTCCTTTCTCCCAGTCCCAAAAGCTTGAAAGAATAAGAGTGAAGACAGAAAGACAGTCACTAGGGAAATATGACCCAGACCCAAAGGGGCCCAGCCGCATGCTGTGGGTGTATGAGTGGGGAGCCTTGTGTAGTTCAGGCGGGAGGGATACAGTGTGGTCGCTGAGGAAGACTACGATGCAGCCGTCCATCTCTGATATCTGAGATGACTGACAGCTCAACAGTGAGGGAGGGAGGGCCCTGCGAAGGAGGAAATGCTGAAGAAGCTACAGTGTGAACGAACCATGAAGGAAAAGTGAAAGAAGCCAGTCACCAAAGGACAAATGCCACAAGGTTCCACTCAGGAGGTCCCTAGAGGATGGGGCTGATGGCACCCGAGGGAAGGGGTTAGTGTCCACTGGGCAGCTTTGGTAGGGAGAGGAGAACACTCTAGAGGTGGGTGTGGATTGGCCTTCATAGAACCCATGTGCACTGAGAGCACATGGTTAAGATGGCCAGTTTCCTGTTACACACAGTTTACGACTTAACAAGGCAGTGTGTAAACCATGAACACACGAAATGGGCAAATTCCTCAGTGGACCAGGTCAGAACCCAGTACAAATTATACTCTATTCTCTCGTGATGGCACAGTGCTTAAGAGCAATGGATGCTCTTTCAGAGGACCTGGGTTCTATTCCCTGCAACCCCTTGGTGGTTCAAGTTACATGGCAATTATAGTCGGAGTCTGTAACTCTGAGTCTAGGAGTTCTGACATCTTCACACAGACACAGGCAAGCAAAACACCAATGCACATAAAGTAAAAAAGCAAAAACAAAACAAACAAAAACTCCATTCTCTCTTAGGGATTCTCTGCTGTCACCCACTTGCTTCTGCAGAACAGACAAGGAGCAAACTGTGTACCCAGCCTAGTCTCTTTTCTTTTCTTTTCTTTTCTTTTTCAGACAGGGCTTCTCTGTGTAGCCCTGGCTGCCCTGGAATTCACTCTGTAGACCAGGCTGACCTCGAACTCAGAAATCTGCCTGCCTCTGCCTCCCGAGTGCTGGGATGAAAGGCATGCACCACCACTGCCCGGCCCAGCCTATTCTTGACTAAGGAAGCTGGCTGAGTCCAGAATGAGGTGGACTCAAGTGAAACGGGGAGAGAGGGGGCAGCAGGGAGCCAGAGCCATGCCTACCAGATGCTGTCCTTGTCGGCGACAGCTATGCATGGTGTAAAGGGATGGAATTTGACCACAGAAGGAACGCCGGGGTTCCTGTTCAGAAAGATCTGATCGTCCAGTCTGGTGATGCCTGTAAGAAAGAATTGGAGCCAGGCTTTCATCTGCAGCAACATTGATACTGTCTTTAGGAGAGCCGAAGGAGGGGCCAGCTGGGATCCAGGAGAAGGCTGAAAGCACACACTGAGAGGGGTAGCTTTAGCCCAGTGCAGCCGCAGCTCTGGGGGCTATGCATTTGTTTGGCTCTGCCTTACAGTCCCTGGCAGAACTAGACACTGATGTGCCTGTACTGGCTAGTTTTGTGTCAAGTTGACACTGCTGGGTTATCACAGAGAAAGGAGCTTCAGTTGAGGAAATGCCTCCACGAGATCCAGCTGTAAGGCATTTTCTCAATTAGTGATCAATGGGGAAAGGCCCCTTGTGGGTGGGACCATCTCTGGGCTGGCAGTCTTGGGTTCTATAAGAGAGCAGGATGAGCAAGGCAGGTGAGGCAAGCCAGTAAAGAACATCCCTCCATGGCCTCTGCATCAGCTCCTGCTTCCTGACCTGTTTGAGTTCCAGGCCTGACTTCCTTGGTGATGAACAGCAATGTGGAAATGTAAGCCGAATAAACCCTTTCCTCCCCAACTTGCTTCTCGGTCATGATGTTTGTACAGGAATAGAAACCCTGACTAAGACAGTGCCTTTGATCAATACTTAATATACTGTAAGTAGCACTATTCAGAGTAGAGGAATTTTATTTTAGGTTTTTCGAGACAGGGTTTCTCTGTGTAGCCTTGGCTGTCCTGGAACTCACTGTGTAGACCAGGCTGACCTCAAACTCAGAAATCTGCCTGCCTCTGCCTCCCGAGTGCTGGGATTAAAGGTGTGCGCCACCACGCCCTGGCAGAGAGGAATTTATTGAGTCTGAAGAGAGTGCTTAGGACTTCAGGATGAAGGAGGGTGTGGCTACTACCACTCAAGACCCAGGTGGAATTCCAGGTTTTTCAGTCTGGGAAGCAGCTAGACAAAAATCACAGGGGTGAAGGTCACGGCAGAGGTCAAGGTTTTTTCACTAGGCCTTACACATTAGCTGATTCATATTCTCTTGGCTTTGTAAGAGTGTGGTAAGAGCCAGAAAGGATGCAGCTAAGGATGCAGACTCCAGGCAGCTGTAGACATGGTGTGGTGGGCAGTGAAGTCCACTCAGAACATACAGCTTAAAAGCCAAAGCACCAGGGAGGAATGACAGCACCTTCTGCCCTGGCCCCAGATACCTGAGAGAACCTCTCTGCTTCTGGGAGGGTGCTTCAGGGTGCTTTTTAGGCAGCTCTTGGGAAGACAGAGGGAAGCTTTCTGGTCTAGCCAGAAGGCTTGGATGTTATCATGGGGAGAGTAGTGAGTTTAGTGCTGGCAGAAAGCAGCCTGTGGGTAGATCTGCTCCAGGACCTCTCCCCTTGTCTATGCTGTACACAGGGCTCTGGACGGCAACACAGAGATGTCACACTGTTCAGCCAGGAGTGCTGCTCTGCAGACAGTCTGTCCTCTGAGTGCTCCTTCCAGAACACAGCAAGGAGAGACAAAGGTGTGTATGTGTGTGTGTGTGTGTGTGTGTGTGTGTGTATGTGTGTGTGTTGTGTTCATGCATGCGTAGAGGAGGAGGGCTCCTTGGTCTGCAGTGGTACAAGTTTACAGCTTGGAACACCTGCATTCTAGGTTACATTTGTTATTGTTGTTGTTGTGGAGGACTCCAGGGGTGGCATGGTTCTGCACACTGCAAGATAAGGACAATGTACTACCAGTTAATACATTTTGCAGAGTTGCAAACAGCAGTGTGTGGCAGTCGGCCCAGGTTACTATGCCTTAGGGGAAGTCATTGTTGCTCAGGGACTTGCAGAACGCCAAAAGGACTTTCCTGCCTTCATCCTGGCGCCTGGCCTATATTTGTGGAGCCAGCTCCACCCAAGCCACTGGCATCATTCCCACTCTCTGATCCATACCTTTCCCAGGATGTACCTGGCCGTCAAACAAATGAAAACCTGCACTAGCTCTAGATACTGAACCTGGGGCACTGGAGGACGGTACTGCAGTCCCCTCAGCAATGAGCTCCCTCTGTCTCCAGCCAACCTGATGAGCTTCCAGGCCATTCGCTAACTTCGCTTCTGTATAAGCCCAGGCCTCACCTGTTATGTAACTGTTCCACCACTGGGCTCCTCTGGAACCTTTTTTTGTGTGCTTTTGATAAACTTACCCCTTTTCACAAAGACTACAAAGAGTACTTGTCTTTTGTCTAGAAAACGTGTGTGTGTGTGTGTGTGTGTGTGTGCGCGCGCATGTTCATGTTTAACCTTGGGTTGTCATTCTTCAGAAGCTAGTGAGTGCCTCACCAGTCAGGCTGGCTGGGCGGCCAGTAATGCCTGTCTCAGCCTCACCAGTGCTGGAACTACCAACATGCATCACGGTACCTAGCTTTTTGTTGTTGTTGTTTTGTTTTTCAAGACAGGGTTTCTCTGTATAGCCCTGGCTATCCTGGGACTCACTCTATAGACCAGGCTGGCCTCGAACTCAAAAATCCACCTGCCTCTGCCTCCTGAGTGCTGGGATTAAAGGCGTGTGCCACCACTGCCTGGCTAGTGACTAGCTTTTAATGTTGGGTTCTGGGGCTCACACTTGTGAGGCAAATACTGTACTTACTGAGCCATCTTCTAGCCCCCTGACTTTGTATTCTGAGTACTGTATGTATGTTCAGTGTGAACAGAAGAGTTAGTGTTGCTTCTGCAGCTGCCCAAGAGACTCCCAGCCATGTTACTGTGTGGGCTAGACCCATTTTCCAAACTTGTGTCAGGAAACTAATCTACCCTAGTTGCCCTGGCCTGCAGTCCTGAGATGCTAAGGAAACATTGTCTGGGAGAGTACAGTGACACTCTGAGAGGGCCTGTGCTACCCAGGGGAGCAACAAGGGTGCTGGGGACAGGGTGCTTGCCGGCTGCACACCCTGAGCACTCCCAGGGAGGCATGACAAGTCAACAGCAGAGCAGTTTCCTCCTGAGTAATGACTGTCAGGGACCCAAGAGACACAGAAGGGGTCTTGCAGGAAATGTAGGCACTCAACGTGGCAGATCTGGGTGGAAACTGGCATGGCCCTCTGTCTCAGTGGGAGAGACAGTCTGTCTTCTGAGGCCTCAGCCTTAATCTAACAAGTAATTGGTTGTTATTTTCTAAGCTTCAGAGAACAGGGAGGTATGGTCACAACTCTGACTTGTGCTACAGGGGAGTAGGCCAAAGACTTACCACACTGACCCTCAGCCACAGCCACCTCTGTGAGAAAAACTACTTGGCTACTGGCTGGAGATGTGAAGTGGCCTCCGCCTGTCACTCTCAGGTCCCACAGCTGTGAGGCTGCACCATGGGTCACGGTGGGGAGCCTCACTCTGTACTCCTCAAGAGAGGAGATAAAGACCCTGGGGTATTCTGGCCCTTATTCTTGCTACACTTGACATGGCCTTGTTCCCTGCATGTCCTTCAGGCCTGGGGGACATACACAATGCAATCTGCTGGCAGAAGCTTGCTCTTGAGCCCCCACAGCAGCACACATACTGTCCTTGGCTGATCACTAACATGTCTCCATGAGACTAGAAGCAAAAACATGGAAGGAAGCAAATGCGGCATGCTTTCAGATCTGGGAAGGGCTTGGTGAAGGTGTGGTTGTCACGGTTTGGAAGAATGGAACCAGTGGTCATTGCAAGGGCAGGGTGGAGACAGGCTGGACAAAGCTAGGGCCTTGCTTGTTACAGGGAAAGGACATCCCAGGTGGCTACTGAGATGCGAGTTCCCAGGGTCTGGAAAGGGCTTGCTTGCACTTCTCTTCTGGAAATTCCAAAAACCAGGAGTGACGCTTCTCAGAAGGTCACAGCTCCTGGGGACTTGTGGGTACTGAGGCCCCAGGGCAGGGCTGTCCTTGAGGAGGAGCCCTCCCCCTGAGAAGGTTTCCTCTTCCCTAACACCATCCCTTCCTGTTCCAGCTGCCTCTACCAGTCAGTGCACAGGCCTCCAGGAGCAGCACACACAGTGCTTGGGGGCTTCAGGTCTGCTCCCCTGGGAGGTGTGGTGCACTTACCCTTCTGGATGACCTGCTGAGCCTGCTTCCTGACTCGAGTGTTCCTCAGGAACCGCCACTCACGCTCCTTGCGGATCTGACTCTCTAGGTCATGCTCCTCGGGGATCTTGAAGGACAGAAAACATGGGATCAGGCTCAGCAGCGAAGAGACAGTTACTTACATGTAAGCTGGGCACAGTGATGGCAGCATGTGCACGTGAGTCAGGCACTAGGGGATCTGAGGCAGGTTCCAGGCCAGCTTGGACTACACAGAGAACTGTGTCTCAGAAACACAAACAATCACATGACATTATTGAGTTTGGGTGGTTTGGGTCCTCTAGTCTGTTCCCTGGCTGAAGCCAGCTAACAGGATAAGGTGGGCCTGTTGGGTGGGGTCCTGAGATTCCCAACCAAGGAAAATGCTTCTGGCCATACAGAGGCAGTGGTGCTGGCTTTGACAACCGAGCTTGCTCGTGAACACAGGTGTATTTCCTTCTCTCCTCTTCCCCGTGAGAAGTAGGTAAATCTTTTTTTTTTTTTTTTTTTGGTTTTTTGAGACAGGGTTTCTCTGTGTAGCCCTGGCTGTCCTGAAACTCACTCTGTAGACCAGGCTGTCCTTGAACTCAGAAACCCGCCTGCCTTTGCCTCCTGAGTGCTGGGATTAAAGGCATGCGCCACCATGCCCGGCTGCCTCACTGGTTCTTAAACACTGAATCAATCAATGAACAAACAGGAGCTCCCCACCCCCACCCCTACCCCCAGCCTCCTGACTGAGACACAGATAGAGGACCTCCTGGCTCAGCAGGCAACAGTGTTTTACAGAGGCTTCCTGAGGGACACAGCACCAGGCCGAGGACCCCAGACAGATTGTATTTCTTTCTCAGGGTTTTATTGCCAGGCACCCTTCTTTTTTGTCTCAAAAATGGCACAGAACCACATCCAAACCACAAAACTGGGGGCCAGAGGAGCACGTCCAGTCTGGACACAGGGGAGATGGCCCTGCTTCCCTGTGGGTGGCTATCAGTTTAGAAAACGTCACATAGCAGCAAATGTGGGCTCAGAACCATGAGTTTTATCTCATGATAATGATAACGCAGAGCTTATTAGAAAAGGAATGACAATGACCAATGACGTGAGCAACAGCAAGAAGCAGGTTCTGAGAGACCCAGACCCAAGTGTGCAGAAAGAGAGGGCGCCTTAGTGAAACCCCGCTTCTCTGGAGCAGATCAGAAGACTCCAGCCCAGGCTCCAAAGACAACAAAACAGAGATAATCAAGGCCTGAGGAGACCCAGTGGGGAGGTGCAGGCATACAGAAACCTGGGGAGTGTCAGACAGTCTGGCACTCGAGCTGTCACTGGTGACAGAACCCTGCCTGGCTCTGGACTCTGTCTCACGGGAGTTTCTTTACCCAGCATGCAGAGGTGAGTATTCTCTTGCAGAGCTGCTGTACTTGTGATGGACAGCACTGGAATCAGGCTCACAGATGAACAGGCAGCAGAAAGCACAGAGGAAGGCCCACTAAGTGGGCAGGGAGCTCATTGTGAGGAGGCACAGGCACGGCATCCCTGGGGGTGACCAGCTCTCGGGATGGAGGGGCTCCATGAGTCAACAACAGCTCAGACGCCCCCAACCCCATTTTCTCTTTCCACCCATTTATATCTGGTCTGAGAAATAGTGCCTTTTAGTAAGTAAGCATCCAGGCCTGGCTTCTGAGGTCCTTCTGAGCTCCTAGAGAGATGTGGGCTGTTTAACAGTGTCATACTATTAGGATATGACGTGACAATTCTGTACCTCTTGGCTTTTCAGAAAGACCAATTTCAGCTGAAGCCTCCTGTGGAGGCACAGGCAGCTGAGAGGGAGCTGAAAACTGAGGCCCAGCCCTTTTCTGGTCACAAAGACCTTGAGGCTCTGGAACAAAGGAAAGTAAGACAATATATGCAGGTCTTGTGTGGAGTCTAGACCTTGGGGCTATGTCTTACTTTTGGTGCCTTGGGAAGGCATGGTATGTCAAGGAATGTGACTATCAAGATTGAAAAAAGTCTTGGGAAAAGGCAAAATTGGGGAGGACCCCAAGGAAGGGACTAACACTGGCCATTTGGGCTAAGGACAGGTGATCTGCTCTTCTTCTCACAGACCATTACTGCCATTACCCCCATCCTTTCTCCAGGTGGCAGCCAGGTGGGCTATGATCTCTGCAGCACCAATCAGAGCTCAAGCCTACAGTGTGTACATCCGTGCCCTTTGTACGATCATTAGAGATGACTTGAGCACTAAAGGAGAAAGTGGGCTCTCTCTACAGTCACGCTGATATGATTGACATACAGCCAGTTCACCCTCTTTAGATATGGTTTTGGGATCAGGCAAATGTTTAGTCATGTAACTGTTAGCAATTTGGATAGAGCAGTCTGGGTGTCCCCAACATGTTGGCATGCCCCCTCTCCTTGTCAAGTCTGCCCCTTAGCTCCAGGCTCTGGCAAACACCGACCTGTTTTCTGACCCTGTGCTTTTGCCTGTTCTGAGATGCTTATCTACAGATTATAAAGAACCTTCCACTCAGCACAGTATGATGGTCTTTCTCTCTCTGTAAAAACACAGACTTCCATGTACAGGTTCTTCGAGTAGATGTCAGGAGCAACACACACACACACACACACACACCCTGGGGCTCACATCTCCTCTACCCTTACAGAGCACAGCTTGAGTGTCCAGAGGCTCCTATTCTTCGCCACCCAGCACTGGCGACTGACAAGTTTCAGATCCATCAGCTGAAGCACGGGTGGTGACCTCTCATGTGAGGACCTGCCGGATGCTGCTGAACATCTGTGCACTCGTCGGCCAGCTACATTTTTCTTATGAAGTATGTGTGCAAGTCCTCTGTTTATTTGAGACAAGGTCTCAGTGTGCAGTCCAGGCTGCCCTGGAACTCTGCAATCTTCCTACCTCAGATTCCCGAGTACTGGGATTATAGTCATGTACCACCAGGTCTGCATATTTTCATTTCTTTAGACAGGGTCTCACCATGTAACTCTGGCTGGCCTGGAACTCGCTCTGTAGATCAGGCTGGCAAGAAACTCACGGAGATCTGACTGCCTCTGCTCTCATGGCGCTGGGATCAAGGGAGTGCACCAGCACACCTATTAACTTCATTTTCTCAACGAAAGGCAACTCCTCCTCCTCTTCCTCCTACTCCAAGATTTCTTTATCTTATGTAAATGAGTACACTGTAGCTGTCCTCAAACATACCAGAAGAGGGCATCAGATCTCATTACAGATGGTTGTGAGCCACTATGTGGTTGCTGGGAATTGAACTCAGGATCTTTGGAAGAGCAGTCAGTGCTCTTAACTGCTGAGTCATCTCTCTAGCCTACACCGCCCCCCGTACCCCCCTTCAAATTTATATATATTTTTTAAACATTTATTTTAGTGTGTGAGTGTGTATATATATATATGTGGGTACATGTGCCATGGTGCACATGTGGAAGTCAGAGGACACCTTGCAAGAATTGGTTCTCTTTTCTCACCACATAGGACCGAACTAAGGTCATCTGGTTTGGTAGCCTTTACTCATAGAACAAGAGTGTGCTGGCTAGTTTTATGTCAACTTGATAGAAGCTAGAGTCATCTGAGAGGAGACACTTCAATTGAGAAAAAAAACTCAAAAAAAAACCTCAAAAAAAAAAAAAAAATTGGGCTATAGGCAAGCCTGTAGGTCATTTTCTTAATTAGTGATTGATGAGAAGGCCCCAGCCCACTGTGTGTGGTGCCATCCCCAGGATGGTGGTCTTGTGTTCTATAAGAAGGCAGGCTGAGTGAGCAAGGCATGAGGAGCAAACCAGCAAGCAGCACACCTCCATGGCCTCTGCAGCAGCTCCTGCCTTCAGGTTCCTGCCCTGTGCGCATTCCTGTCCTGAAGTCCTTTGATGGTGAACTGGGATGTGTAAGTTTAAGTTGAATTAACCCTTTCCTCTCCAAGTTGCATTGCTGCTTTTTTATAGCAGCAATAAAAACTAAACTAAGACACAGGGTTTGTGTATCCCAGCCTGGGTTCAAACATACTGTGTAGCTGAGGACGGTCATGTGAGCTGTGTTTTCTTGCATGGCGTATGTTTTTGTACCTTATTAAAGGCTCTACCTAACTCAAAATGGTATAGTCTGAGGTTTCACAGGTAGGGCTACAAATCACTCTGCTGCTTGTTGGTAAGGTGTGAGCGGGGATTAAGGTTGTGTCTTTGAAATGTCTCTGCTGATTGGGCTGTTTTCGCACCTTCGCTGAAAATCAATGGAACTGGCCTGTGTAGCTCCATCTCTGGGTCCTCTATTTCACCCTATTGATCTGTGTGTCTGTCCCTGCTCCAGCTCCACATGGATCCTGATTACTAACTTGGCCATCTTGAAACAGGATGGTGTGACCCTGGGACTTTGTCGTTGTAACTCCATTGCTTTTCTCCCCATTTTATGCTGGTCGGTTTGTGCCAAACAGTTTTCCTGGGACTTGAATGAGGCTGAACTGGTTTAAGCGTGCCCTAGGGAGGCCTAGCACCTGCTGCCACTCAGCGTTCCCACCTGTGAACATGGCCTCTCCCATTTTTTTTACAGTAGCAGAATTTTCAGGATTTTTTTTTTTTTTTTAATACCAAGGCATTTCTGTTTTGTAGTGTCATTGCAAATGCCACTGATGTCACTTACAGGGGTGCAAGTGGCTCTGTAGCACACCTGTTCGTCAAGCCTGCTCAACTCAACTTGCCTCAGCAGCAGGCATCCCTCACAAGGGCAACGAGGCTCGTTTCTATCTCTAGTTTGCTGAGTTTGTCACGAATGGCTGTGGGGCTGTCAGATGCTTTCTCTGCAGCCATGAGCAGCTATATGCTCTGTCTTCTTCATCCTCCTATTCTTACTAGGAGGCTGACTTTAATGCTGCCACCTTAATACTGTGTGAAGGACTTGGGGTCCACTGGATAGCAGTCTGTTCTCTTATGATGCATGGTTTTGGTATCAAATTGGTGCTGCCTTTACCCAGCATACTGAAGAGTCCACACCTGTATTTCTGTACTGTAATCAATCCTTCTTCTTTAAAGCTTTGTCAGAAATGCCAATTGTGTCAGTCAGACTCCAGCTGCTGAGACCAAACCTTGACATGCACAGCATGACAGAAGAGGTGAGCCCAGGAATGCTGCTCATGGCTGTCTTCTGGCACTTGGGAGGCTGAGGCAGGTGAATGCTACAAATTTGAGGGCAGCCTGAGCTACATATTGAGTTCCAGGCCAGCCCGGGCTATATGCGAATGGTTTATTTTGGCCCATGGTCATCTGGTTTCATTCATTGCTCCTGAGCTGTGTCGAAGCAGGTCATCATGGCGGGAAGCATGTGGTAGAACAGTGCTTCTCACATCGAGATGGAAGAAGAGGCTGGAGATGGTGCAACTCCAAGAACTCACAAGGTTTTACCAACTCCCAAATTAGTGCCACTAGCTGGAAACCAAGGCTCCCAGGGCGTGAGCCTTTGGGGACAATACAATGCCTAGCATAGTCAAATGGTGACAACTAGTGAAACTAGCAGTCATGTTTGATAATGTAATGTGTTTTTTTTTTCCCCCTTGTTCCGGTCAACCCCGCTCACTCCGATCGGCTCCGCTTGCTCCAGTAGGCCCCGGCGTCCCCGTTCAGCCCTGCTCGCTACGGAGATCTCATTAAGGGTGGTTGTAAGCCACCATGTGGTTGCTGGGATTTGAACTCATCACCTTCAGAAGAGCAGTCGGGTGCTCTTACCCGCTGAGCCATCTCACCAGCCCGATAGATAATGTAATGTTTTAAACTATAAAGTTCTGTGAGTGATTAAACAGCCAAGAGGACTGTAGTCAAGTGAACTGTGGTAGTTCATGGGTTAAAGGGTCCCGTCTCTGAGTTGAGTCTACGGTCACAATGGGGATGCTTTGCTACTCATCTCCTCTCAAGTCCAGGTCACACAGACTTAATTAGCACCAACATGTAAGTTTGAAATCAGAAGTGTAAGCTGTCTTGCTTTTTTATTCTTTTATGTCTTGTCTTCTGTTCTTTACATTTCCATAGGGACCCAGCATCAAACGTGTCAGTTTTCAAAGAGAGAGAGAGAGAGCTGGAAATCTACAGATCTTTTTCAGGAACACCACCACCACCTTAACAACAGGTCTTCTGATCCACTGACATGTGATCTTGTTGTCTTTTGAGCAGGGTCTCACTAAGTAGATCGGGCTGGCCTTGAACTCAAAGAGATCTACTTGTCTCTGCCTTCCTGTGTGACATATATATATATATATATATATATATATATATATATGAGTCAGTTCTCTTTCTATCATGGGGTTTCGGGGCTCAAAGTCAGGCTGTCAGGTTAGTGGTAAGCACTCTAATACACTGAGCCACCTCACTGGGCCCCTTCTTTCCAATTTGGTTGAAATTCCTCTTTATGCACACTCTCTACTTTTTCCATTAGCCTCAGTATTTTAATTCATTTTTCATGATAAGGTCTTACTCTGTAGCCAAGGCATCTTGGAATTCACCACATGGCCAAGGTTGGCCTCAAACTCATGACAGTACTCTCTGTCTGCCTCCCAATTGTCAGGATCTACAGTATGAGCCACGTGTCCTGTTGTGCGGTTTTTTGTTTTTGTTTTTGTTTTTTTTTGGGGGGGGGGTGGTTTCCGAGACAGGGTTTCTCAGTATAGCCCTGGCTGTCCTGGAACTCACTTTGTAGACCAGGCTGGCCTTGAACTCAGAAATCCACCTGCCTCTGCCTCCCGAGTGCTGGGATTAAAGGCGTGCGCCACCACACTCGGCTTGTTGTGCGGTTTTTGTCTCCTCAGTTATTCACACTCCGTTTCTGTTAGCTCCAACATCTGGGCTGCCTCAGACTGAGTCCTGTTATGAGTGGCTCTGTCTTTTGACAGTGCCTGCCTGACAATTTTGGACTTTTTATAGTTTTTAAATGACTCCCACACTTCATGTGCAGAATGGCAGAGAGCAAGGTAAACACCTTGGTCTCTTATGGCTGATGTGTGGAGCTGAGCTGGGCTCACTTTGTGCCCTCCTGTGGGTACCTCAGGGCTTCTGTGTTCTTCCTCCTCTGTCAGAGGTCAGCTGCTGAGCCTCCTGCTGGGGCCAGCTGACCTGTTGGTGGTAGATCTCTGCTGCAGAGCTGTAAGCAGGGCCTGTGTCTCAGGCTCTAAGGGTGGACTGTGTGGTGACTGTACCCTCTCCCCTATGCAGAGTCTGGATCAGTGACGTTTCTGGCTCTGGGAAGGAGTGTCTTTCACTCTTGAGTTGGGCGGTTCTTCCAGTGTCTGGAGATAGCAGCACCTGCTCCCTTTCCATGGTGGGCTTGTGAGGTGTGTCCTTGAGAAAGAGTGTGTGTGTTGGTGTCTCTGTCACAGATGTTGCTCCTCTCTGCCAGGCTCCTATCTCTGATATTGGTCTTCCTACTCTGTCTTATAGGCCATGTCATATACATACACACAGGCAGCGCAGAGCAGCCTGTACAGGGAGGCCCTGAGGGTGGGTCCTTTCCACCCTGTCTGACAGAGGTGCCTTCCTGTCCTTTCAGCCCTCCTGCTGCAGAGTCAAGAGCAGTCAGGACTCCATCCTGTGTCACACTGACTTCTGGGGTAAAGTGATGCCTTTTCAGCTTTACCACAGCAGGACAACAGAATCAGCCTAGGGCTTCCTGCTTCTACATAGACTCAGAACTCACACGTGAGGTAAAAGAGTGGCCTTGCAGCACCTTGAGCAAATGGAGCAAAGTCAAGATGAAGCTGTGTGTATTACGGTGAGTTCATTTAGCCTCACAATTCCCATTTTCTGACTTCTTTTTTTTTTTTTTTTTTTTTTTTTTTTTTTTTTTTTTTTTGGTTTTTCAAGACAGGGTTTCTCTGAGTAGTCCTGGCTGTCCTGGAACTCACTCTATAGACCAGGCTGGCCTCGAACTTAGAAATCCGCCTGCCTCTGCCTCTCAAGTGCTGGGATTACAGGCGTGCGCCACCACGCCCGGCCTTCTGACTTCTTAATAATGTGCTCTGAGCCAGATTCATAGATGTGCAGGATTACCCAAAGGCTGCACAGTGCCCCCAACCAGCAAGTGCCTGTAAGCCTTGGGTTGAGGTGCAGGGCTCTGCTCTGACACGCTGGTACTTTCTGTTCAGGTGCCCAGAAAGTACACAGACTCTTCAATGTTTGTATGGTACCACCTAGTCTATGGATGTGGCATTTTAAATGAATATTCTTAATTAATGTTCTGTTTTGGTTTGCAATTCTTGAGTATTATAAACAGTGTTATGTGACACACCTTTGGACTAGCACCACGCACACATCTAGTGACTGTAGGACTGCCCTCCTCAGAAGGACCATGGTCTTAGGGTAGACACAGCCTGACAGCAAATCACCAAATCTCCCTCTGGCACCCTGGCAATTCCCTACTCTAACCGCATCTTTAGATGTTTGCACTCTTCTCTCCTTTAGGAGGCACGTTCTGGACAGAATCAGTATTTGAAATTTGCCAACTCAGAGAAGAAAAATATTCCTATTCAAAACTAAATTCAAAGTATTTTTTCCTCTAAGCACACGGCAGGCTGTCACTAACATTGTTTTGTGGATCACAAAGCAGATACTGAGCTGTGGAGTCTTGCACAGGAAGAAGGCTCTTTCATGGCTCCTATAGACCTGCATGGAATCTGGTCATGAGTTCTATACACTCAGCCCTAACCATTAGGTGCTCACTGCTGTCACATGTGATGGCTAATCCTGTCAACTTGATGGAATTTAAAATCTCCATGGAAACAAAGCTGTGGGCATGACTATACTGGATTATCTGGACTAGGTTAGCCTGGGTGGGAAGACCCACCTTAGATGTAGGGATTTCACGCCTGGGATCCTGGACTAAAGGCAAAGGGGAAAGTGAGGTGAGCTCCAGCAGTCTCTGCTTTCTGACTGTGTCCCTCATTAAGCATTCTGTGACACCGTGAGGCAATCCCTGCTACACCATGGACACGTTTCCTCTCTGAAGCTGTTTTTGTTCCTTATACGCCTCTGACACTCTTTACTCCCCGAGGGGCAGCCATAGCCTTACAACTTTTACTTCTCCCGTATGCAGGCTAGCAGCAGAAGGTCCTGATGCACCATTACAGCAACATGCCACGAGAGGGTTAAAGCTCCTTTCAAATAAGATAAAGCATGTCCTGCTTCCCCTTTGTCACTGCAGGCTGCAACCAAACAGTGTTGAGACAGGCTCATCAGCATGCCAGAAAACAAACATTTGCTTATTTGCTAAATGTTCCTTGCCGCTTCTGTGTGGGGCAATAGGCCCAGGGCAGTGGTTTTCAACCTTCCAATGTATGACCTGTTAATACAGTTCTTCATACTGAGGTGACCCCCCAGACACAAATCTACTTTTGTTGCTACTTCATAGCTTTAATCTTTTTTTTTTTTTTTTGGTTTTTCGAGACAGGGTTTCTCTGTATAGCCCTGGCTGTCCTGGAACTCACTTTGTAGACCAGACTGGCCTCGAACTCAGAAATCCACCTGCCTCTGCCTCCCGAGTGCTGGGATTAAAGACGCGCGCCACCACTGCCCGGCCATAGCTTTAATCTTGATGCTGTTATGAGTTATAATATAAATATCTGATATGCAGAATATCTGATATATCAGCCCCCAGGGGGTCGCATGGGTTGAGAACCACTGTTCTAGGGGTTCTTCTTGGCCATTGTCTCTGCAGTGTCTGTGTCCCTGACTCCTGTGGTGGCAACTCTTACACGCCCCATGTACTGCAGGAGAGTATGGAGGCACTGGCCTATGCCGAGCTGAGGAGCCAGCACAGTACACATAGCACAGCAGACCCTTCCTAAGGATCAGGCCTAGCCAGTGTTGCCAGCGTCTGAGATCTGAGGATGCTCACCCAGTGCCCTGTACTCAGCCATGGTGTGCTCACGCTAGGACAGTGCTTTGGGAACACAGTGGCTTCAGTTTTAAGTCTAAGGGCCATGCATTCTGAGTCCCCTGTGCCCTTCCCCGAGTCACCACATAAGGATGGCAGAGATCAAGTAATTGTCAAGGTCTTCAAGGAAAGTTTCTCATTAGTGTCCCAGGGAGTCACCATTACTGACAGGCACTGTCACCACACTGAGAGGGAAGCAGGTGGCCCGTTGCTATATTCTACATATTAACTTCACTGGCCATAAGCACAAACTGTCCTGGGAAGCCATGCTGCTGATAAACTGCTGGCCCACATGGCTCTACCCAGTGTCTGAGTGCCCCCACCCTGAGTTCTGGGCAGCTCTTGCTCACTGCACAAGTCCAGACCATGTACTTACTGCCTTAACTGCTGTCCCAGGATCAGAAGGGCATGTTGTTCCCCTCTGCGAGGACAACATGGCACTGAGAAGTAAGGGCAGTGGGCAGCTATGGGCCTTGTCTTGTTCCTACAGCTTGACTCCCACTCCTGGAAGATCTGCAGGCTGATTTCTTTACAATCCTACCCTCCATGCTTGGTATCAAGAGAGCTACGGCAGAGCAAGAATCAGAAGACAGCTTTGCAGATCCCCATTGTCCCAGAGTACTCAGTCACCAAGCACGGCTCAAGGATAGGGAGGGAGAGCCTCACTCTCATGTTCTCACTCTAACTCCAACACAGAGTTAAGACCCTGCCAGGAACAAGGTGACATGGAGTGCTGGCAGGTTCTAGATGGCAGGGCTTTGCCTGTGCTTTCTTTGAGAAGTCAGGAGGACTTTGGCTCTTCGGTCTTAGGTGTTGACACCGGCACCATGACAGCAGTTTGCTGTCACCCTCCAACAGTAAGCAAGGTATGACAGGAGCTACAGAACCCAAGGTGAGGCTGACTATAACAAGCACGGCCCTAACCCCACTCATAAATCCCAGGCGACCTGCTCAAGTCACGGCTTCCAGCTGGGCTAACAGGGCTCAGCAAGCCAAAGACAGGGACAGGATGGGCTTAGTGTCACTAGGGAGTCTGAGGAATAAGGAACAAGAAGCAGCAGCAAGGGCACGCCAGCTTCGGGGGGCACCAGGCTGTGCAGGACTAAGCACTCACCTTCATGACTGGCTGGGCAAAGTAGCGGGCGCTCCAGTCACAGAACCCCGTCTGCATAGAGGCACAAATGAAGCTCTTGTGTCCGGCAGCATCATCGGCATCGTCTGTGGTCTTGAGAGTGTTTGAGAGAGAGCAGAATCAGGAGAAAACACTTTAGGCTCATTGTTCCTGTACTGACTTTAGTTTTTGAGAAACAGTCTCACTCCGTAGCCTAGGCTGGCCTGGAGTCCTGGTCTTCCTCCGCAGGCTCCTGAGTGCTGGGGTTGTACGCTCATGACCACGAGCTGGCATCCTCTACTTCTTTTACTCAAGGAAGTGACCGTGAACAACCCCGTGCCAGGTGAACACTTCTCATTGCAGACTGAAGCTCCGGGGCAGGGCTGGGCAGGGCAGGGCTGGCAGGGCTGGTGCTGACTGAGAAGCAGCAGCGTGTGGCTCAGTGGAGGAGTGCTTGCCTAGCATTCTTAAGGACCTTGGATCTCATTCCCAGCACAAAATAAACAATGAGATGCACA
This sequence comes from Mus minutoides, assembly GCA_902729485.2. NCBI lineage: Eukaryota > Metazoa > Chordata > Mammalia > Rodentia > Muridae > Mus > Mus minutoides. The sequence goes on along the minus strand of LR750189.1, from coordinate 646,958 downwards.
TTTGCCTTGCTGTTCCCCATGGCCAGCCCAGTCTCGCTGACTCCTATTACCTGAGCCACATGGGCAGGCTGGCCTGTGTGCTTGGCTCATGTGCCTGTGCTAGGTCCCTGCTAACCAGCACAGGTTGTCCTTCATCAGCCACAGAAAACAATGGCAAAGGCACAGCCAAGTGTAGGTGAGTCAGAGCTCAAACGAGGCACCAAGAAGACTGTCCTTTACTCTTCTCCACTACAGGAGCAGGGAGGCCCTGGCCACCAGGGTCAGCTGTCTCCTCCTTCCATGCCCTCTGCCAGTGCCCTGCGCTTACTCCAGGGCTGAAGAAATGCCCCAGATTGCATGTAGGCAGTGAGGGTCTCCCACTCTCAGGGGTCATGGTGGGAGATGGGCTCACTGCCCTCCTGGAAGCAGTGGCTTTGGCTCCATTTGAGAATTCTAATGTGGGGAAGGTTGCATAGACCCCCTACTTGATGCATGGCTCCCCTAGACCACAGTCCTCTGCACTTGCTCCCAACTATGTCAGGGTCAACCAGGATGCTGACTGTACTCGGAACTTACTGGCTGTCAAGGTGTTTAAGAGTCATTGGAGCTGCCCAGGGCAGGGGCTAAGGGGTGGGATGGGGTATCAATGGCTGCCACATGGCCTGCTAGCCACTAACATTGTGATTCTGCTCCACAGTTAACCAACAGGGAGCCGTGCCTACATTTCTTTGGATTCAGTCTCACTTGTCGTACAGAAAGAACATCAGTGAGTGGTCTTCTGGCCTGCATTCTGAGGACTGGGATTCTAGGTGTGTGCTACTGTTCTAAGCTGCGGTTCCTCCTTTACCTTCTAGGTGATACAGTGAGTCACGCTAGTCTCTGCTGCTGAGATGTCCTGAGCGCCCCTCTCCACTGTACACTGGCTGACAGGATGTGCCATCTCCGTGCCTCTCAGAGCACATTCCTCTCTCCTAAACTGTTCTGACAGCTTAGTTAAAAGCAGGGAGTATGCCTGCTTGTATAGAATAATCAAATGTTTATAGGAAAACCAAACAAGCCATTCACAATGAACCCTGAAGAGCAGCAGTTACATCAAGAGGAGACAGATGCTATTTACCTAAGAAGGGGAAGAAGCAAGGTAACTCCATGTGCTAACTGGGACTCACAGAGGGGCCAAGATGAGCCAACCTAGGGAGGAGGTGCTACAGGGAGACCAGACCTGCAGACATAGGGGTGCTGGACCTGGGTGGCACTGTGTCTCCAAGGGTCTTGAAGGCAATGGCTGGCACTGGGTTGTGGGGAGCAGAATGACCCTAAATTAAGGTATCATGCTGGATGTTAGGAAAGCAAAGTCCCCAGCACGTTGTTCTGACACTGAGCGCTTACAGGGCACAAGGGCTGCAACAGAGCTCAGGCCTTTGTACCTGATCAGGGCCTTTGTCAAACATCTTTCGTGTCCGAGGGAACTGGTGGGAGTGAGGGGTGTACTGTGCCCCCGTGGGGCCGGCAGTACTCGGGCGGCTGGAGGGCAGGTCACGGTTGACAGTCTGCTTGGTCACATCATTAGTCAGGCTGCAGCTGCTGGTGCTAGATGCCGGTGGGGAGCCTCTGCAATAGAGAGAAGAGCAGAGAGCCTGTTTTACTGAGGATTACTCTGTAGTGAGGAGGATCCAGGCTCTCTCCCTTGATATTGTCACCTCGGGGAATGTCCAACTGCCTGGCCTGCCACTTGCCAAAGCTGAGTGAGGACTGTCCTTGCAGGATGTGCCCTGGGAAATGTTTATGAGGATAACACAATCTAGAGCTGGTGTGCTCAGTCGCCTCAGGCTAGTCACACAGAGCTGGTGTGCCCAGTCACACTTGGGCTAGTCATACTGCTTCCTGAGCAGAACCTGTCTAGCACATCCTGTTGCACACCTACATAGAGAACCTAGGGCCTCTGGAAAAAAAAAATTCCAAAGGTCATAGAAATAAGGCTTCATTCAACTTTTCCTGATATACAATATGTAAATGAAGTGTTCCTGGGATAGGGAAGAAGTCTAGAAAGGGGCCCAGAGCACACATACATCCGCATGTGCTTGTGTGTTTAGGGAGAAAGGACGAAGGGAAAGAGATGGAGAGGGGGAAATGATAGGAGAAGGGAAGGAGAGGAAAGCAAGGCCCGGCAGGGAGGTGGCATCAGGGACCCAGCACATGGGCAGAGGGGCTTGGCAGGCCACTTACCCCACCTGATGGATGTGCATGCCCTTGTTGGTTGGGCTGGCTGGGGCCGACTGTGTGAGAGAGGATGTGTCGAGGATTCGCTGGGGCCGGGCATTCATTGTGGCCTAAGAGAGCAAAGGAAGAATGACAAGAGAGGTCAGAAGCTCTCAGTGAGACACTCCCAGGGGTGACAGAGGACAAGGGACTGCTCTTTCATTCACCACAGCCTATGAGGCTCAGGCTGGGGAGTAATCTTGGCAGAAGCTCTAGCAGCTAAAATGTGAGGTGTTCAAGGCTCCTCCTCTGCTTCAAGGCCACCTGGGGCTAGTCCTTAGTACTGTCTTCCTCTCATCTGAGAGCCATGAGGTGGCCCTTTCAGGGGCCCAGACTGGCTCTGTCTCGGGGGAGGCAGCTGCAGCTCAGGCAGGTGTACTGTGGGGTCAGGAAACGCTGTTGTCTATCTGGAGTGTTACATCACCAGACAGTCCAGAACTGTGGCTACTGGTCAGTCACAAACGTCCTGTATTCCTCAAAGGGGTTCAAAAACAAGGGGGCAGGAGAGGTATCATATGGGAGCCTCACTTACCCCAGAACAAATCACCCCTGACAGGTTAACTGTCTTAAAGGCCCCATCACTGGGTTGGGTGTGGCTTGATGACTGAGTACAGAATTAGCATGTGACAGATCCTGAGCTCCACCCCCAGAACCAGATAAAGAGCATCACTCTTGTCACACACTCTTTCCTTCATGCTCACACACTATGAGGATGCACACATTCATTTCCAGGGAAGAAGATGACTAGGGAAAAGGGCAAACTGGTATAGTGGGGTGAGGCAGGTTGGAGGCCAGGTCTGGCCTGCTGACTGGGCAGCCAGCTTCACCAGAGTCCTAGGTGGCCACTCTGGACTTAGAATCTAGGGGAAGACATGACCTGGCCTGTTTTTAATTTCTATGTTTCAGAGGCAGGTTCAATCGGTTCTTTAAACGTAACCCTGTGGGAAGGAAGATCACAGCATGATCTGTGCACACCGTTCACAAACATTTGCAGGGTCTGAGCTCTTATGTAGGAGCTTCCCATCAGCCCGAGGTACAGCATTCAGGCCAATGCTTTGGTTAGTGTGGGCAGGACTGCTAAGTGCGTGTCTGTCAACAATACTCCTGTGCCAAGGTGGCTACTGACCTCTCTCTCAAAACTAGCAGACTGTGTGGTTGTAGGAACCTGCTCTGCTCTTCAGAAAGCTGGGGTAGCTTTTCAAAGGTCAAGTGATATAGTGGCCCCTATATTAGCACAGGACCAGCAGGTTGTGTCATCTAGGGGCTCAGGGGAGGAGGTGAGCCCCAAGGAACCTTCAGATGAAAGCTCTGCTCTGGGGGTCACTGTTCAGACCTCTTACATTTCCAAATCACTCAATCACTACCTGGAACACCACCCCTACAATGCCACAATCAGACACAAACCATTTATGCATACAGCTTCCTTTCCCTAGACAACCCTCGACTTTATTCTAATACAGGTAGCAGATGAAGCTGGAACCAGTCCTTAAGCAATGCACTGCATTTTAACTGTGAGAGTAGTGCGCATGCTTCCCAAATGTTTGCTTGGCATTTAAAGTTCCCAGGCTGCTCTACGGGCATCCCCCTGTCCCTAGCCTGACAGCCACATGAGTCCTCAAGTCTACAAGGGGAAGAGTTTAGGTGTAGATTTTGCCTTCTCAGGAGTTCTAGAGCATCAGCAGGAGGTGATGGGAGGCAGAAGCTTTAGGAGGGAGGTTTCTGAGGAACTCAAGACACAGGAACGGGTGCTGTGGGGGATAGAAATGGACATAGGACCCATGGTTTTCAGCTTGGCAGTGGCCTGCCAGACAACGCAAGTGTTCTCTGCCCATAGCTGCCACAACAAGAATCATTTGTCGTGTTCAGAGCCCTGTAAGAGACGGGCCTGCCATGGCAGGGGCTGGTGAGTTCTGGCGGAACACTGGAAGCCATTCTTGCTGGGGGCTCAGTGCTCTCACAAGTTTCCATCAGGAACATCTGAAGTACATTCAGACTTCTGTATAAGTCAGAGTCAAACACAGGAGGGGACCTCGGAAACCTGGCAGTGAATGTCCCCACCCAACCTCACTGGTCTGGGATCAGCACAACCTGGTGAGGGTAGGGCATTTCATAAGTGGTGCTCAAGTACTGACTGACAATGGGAAGCGGGGCACAGGGAGGGAGAGCCTCACACTCACGTTCTCCTGCTTACAGCCCCTTGAGAGGCTAAGCTGTAATATGCTTAATAGAACAATGTTTGTGGTTGTACTTGAGCCACTTCTTTTTGTTGTTGTTGTTGTTGTTGTTGTTTTGGTTTTGGTTTTTCGAGACAGGGTTTCTCTGTGTAGTCCTGGCTGTCCTGGAACTCACTCTGTAGACCAGGCTGGCCTCGAACTCAGAAATCCTCCTGCCCCTGCCTCCCGAGTGCTGGGATTAAAGGCGTGCGCTACTACTGCCCGGCGAGCCATTTCTTTAATCTTAGGCTGGCCTTGAACTTGCTAGCTAGCAGAGGATGACCTTGAACTTCTGACCCTCTATGTTCTATTTCCCGAGTGTTGGTATTGCCGTCCTAGTTTTCTGTGATTCTGGGGATTGGCCTGTGGTTTTGTGAATGCTAGGTAAGCACTCTACCAACAGCCTCAGCCTCAGCCTCAGCCCAGAGGACCTTTTCTTCAGTGGAGCATTTGAATAGGTGCCTGACAATATCAGTCTTCTTTTCCTTAGGCTGTGTGACCCTTCACCCTGGTTAAGGATTAGCGTCTAACCTGCAGAGTGCCAGATCTACACAGGGCCTGTTGGGAAGGTGTGTGAAGGCTCCTGTGAAATCCAGAGGCTGTTACTGCTTTTCGGTGAGCTTATATGCATTTACATTTTTCTCACACTGTGGGTGTATATGAGTACCCACTTTTGGAGCTCTGTCTCCTACATCCTCAGTACAAGAGAGGGCAGAGGACAGAGCTGATGTTACCACAGAAGGCTCCATGGAGCTGTTCTCTGTACTTTCAGAAGGAAAAGTACGAACGCGCGATGAGGCTACCACTGTCAAGCAGTGAGGCTTTTTTCAGACATAGCTAGTAGCAACTTCCATATTTGGATGCAGAATTCTAGGGGGCATTTCACAGTAATAAGGCCGTTTTGACTCTGATGAACAAAAATTTGGCCTCAGAGTTAAATAATGCAAAATAGGTTCATTTCTTTATGAAGTGAAATATAATCTCTTTAGTTCCTAGAGGAGAAAATAAGGCATCTTTTAAAATTAAAATTATGACAGACACACAAAAAAATTTCCATAATGTTTATGTTCCTGAACTTGTCACACACACACACACACACACACACAGACACGCACGCGCACCCTTCCCAAGGGCAGCCCACACTCATCTCTGAGTGCTGTGGTGTGACTCACTGGGATTTGCACAGTAGCAGAACAGACATAGCTGCTGGGTTCAGGCAATGCAGCCTCAAAGCCCAGGTCTAGGGGGTCAAAGCTGCACCCCTACTGCTCTGTGCACTTGAAGCTCTTAAAAAGATACTGTTTAACACCCAAGGCTGTGTCTGTAGCACTGAACTTATAGTCATGAATTCAGTATCAGGCACCAGGATTACAGTGTTAAATAATTCAGGCAAAGTATCTGTAAGGGCAAATACATCAATGCACTGAAAGATAAATACAGAGAGCTGTGTCCTGACTCGCCATGACCAATATACTCTAGATGCTGAGCCAACCAGGTGAGAACGCCCTCAGTGCAAGTCCTAAGCTGTGCAGCCTGGGTTAAGCATGGCAGTCAGGAGGCTGCCTTGTGCCTCCAAGGGCAAAGACTAAGCCATCAGAGTGCTTTGTGGCAGGAACTGTGATGAAGGGACAGAACTGCCTACATGCTTTAAACATCAGAGACATAAACTTTTAGGACAATTACACTAGAAATAATTTTTTAAAGACCCAAGCTTGAGGGTCCCAATAATAGAAATGGAGAAGCAATTCAGTTCCTCTTGTCCTCTGATCTCCACAAGTGCTATGGCACGGGACACAAATACACACACACACACACACACACACACACACACACACACACCCCTTGTTTCCTTTTTTCCTTTTGCCTGCCTTCCTTTGGCCTCATACCATAATGTGCAACAAATACAAACTGTAAAATTGTTTAATTTTTCTATTAAACAATAAAACCTTTAGATTTCACTGGGCCAGTGCCTGGTACCACAGGGGGTGGACAGAGTAAGCTGGGCTATCCCAGGCTGGGCACGCAACACTCGGGCATTCAGCTGGAAGATTACTGGGCAGTAAAAACAGCAAAATCTCCACTGTACCAACAAGTCTATGTGTAGGATGCCCATAAGTGTGGCTTCATCTTGAATCTAAAGCCCAGAATGTAAACCTGCAGCTGTTTAAAGCTGGGTGCTGGGAGGCTGTTACTACCACGTGTCCCACTACCAGGCTGAACAAGTAGCAACTGTAGTCAGTGAGACATTCCAATCAGCCAAGAAGGAGCCAGAATACATCTGCAGTGAAGAGCTGGCAGCAGCAGCAGCAGCAGCAGCAGCAGCAGCAGCAAATAGGCATCAACTGCAGCTGTGGCTGCTGCAAGGACCCCTGCTTCAGCCAGATAGCACCAGGGCAGGGCTCCATACCTCCCAGGAATAAATAAGGAATAGATTGGGAAAGCCACAGATCCTGCCCCTTTCCACCTAAGTGACCCTCTGAACGCCAGGCACGGGCCCTTTCCTTGCAAACTCAAAATTTTATGAAAAAGTTATAAAAAGTTTTATTCATATGAACTCTAGTTTGTGCCACTTATGAAAGCTGAACTGTCTAACTTAGTAAACAAATAGAAAAACACCAAACAAATGTTTTCAGAAACCACATGTACAGTGGCTGGTAGATTCTTCAGAGATGGGAAACAAACACAGTTATCCCAGCTTCTGGGGTAAGTGGCTTCCAGCAGTATCCACCCACAGAGCCCAGAAGGGGAACCCAGCAGGAGCTCAATACTTTAAGGGTGAGAGAACCATCAAGACCCTGGGGAAAGGTGGGGGCAGAGAGGGGATAGGATTTGCACAGTAGAGTACAGGGGAAAAGGGAGCTTCCAGGCCACAGGGGAGGTCTCTTGAACTTCTGCCTGACACTCTTCAGTCTTGGGATTAGGCCAAAGTCTCATAAAAAGGAATGGGAGGAGGTGCTAATCCCCAAAGAAGACCATGCTTTGCTAACTTAAGAAAGTGAAAGAACAAGTCATCTGGGAATGAAGACAACAGAGAAATCAACAAGCACAAAGCCCAGAGTGAAGGAGGGGAAATCACTACAGACCATACCTTTACATCTGAAGCTGCGATGCAAGTTCAGATGTACTACGAAGCTCTGAGTTCAAAACACTTGCTTAAAGTTGTTTATTTTGTAAGCTGTTGTGTAGGCCTGGATATCCCTGGAATTCCTTATTTGAATATTCACACAGAAGCAAAGCTGTGAGCACTTCAGTGACGACCTCTCACACACATACCTTGTAAGCAATGCTGTTGAGGACTTTCATGGCTAAATCAGAAACATCTGGATAGGGATCAGCGGCCAGATGCAGTAAGACTCTCCAAATTTGAGTGTAAACACTATTAAAAGAAACTCCTACAAGAGAGAAACAGGAGATCTTTTAGTAGCAAGTAGCTCCACCCTGTGCATGTGATGGTGGCTTCTGAGGTAGTTTATTTTCTGAGCACCCCATGCTGTCAGGAAGGAGAACTTTAGAGCTGGGGCTGCAGGAAGCTTCCCAGTGCTGCTCAGTGTCCCAGCTCAGCAAGTGAAGTCTCTTGCCATCTAGCCTGATGACTGAACTCAATTCCTAGAACCCACACCGTGAAAGGGAAGACTGATTCCCTCTTACCACCACATGCATAGCACACCTGCATTCACACTCACACACACTCACTGACACATACTGACACATGTACACAAACACACATATACACACTAACACACACTGACATATACACACAGACACTCACACACACATATACACAGACACTCACACACACATATACACAGACACACACAGTTAAAAAGAATTCTCTTAGTAAACAAGCTTTATCATACAGGTCTCATTCCCCCCATCCCTTTTTTGAAACAGACCTCACTGTATATCAAGGCTAGCTGGGACTCACTATATAGATTAGGCTGCCTTTGAATTTACAGAAATCTACCTGCCTCTGTCTTCCATGTGCTGGGGGGGATTAAAGGTGTACACCACCATGCCTGGCAGGCAGGTCTCACCTTTTAACGATAGGGCTTTCTAAAGGAAAATGGCTAAAAAATGGTCTGCACTCAGATAACTTTGTTGTTTAGAGAATACCACCTAGTTTCCCACGCATATTTCCTCCCCTGTTATAGGTTCCTAGACAGCAGCATGGCCAGATGTCCAGTTTATGTGGGATGCGCGGCTCTGGCCACTGACTGCCCTCTACAGGTACTTTGTGACTTGCTGAGCTCTGCTTGTCCACTCTAATGACGTCTGACCTGTGTGCTCATCTACAGATGGGAAGTGAATCCAACTTCCCTTCCATTAATCCTAGGCTGTGTAGGGCAAAGCCTGAGCCATGGCAGCTATGTATACCCACTCATTAAGAGGGTGCCAAGGTCAAGAGGGCTGCACCTCAGCTCCTGAATACATGGCTTCTCTTTTAAGCTGAGTAAGGCATTACTGCTTGTCACTGAGGGGCTATTAAAAAAATTTTTTTTTAAATTAAAAAAATAATTATTTAATTTTTAAAAATGGTGTGTGTGTGTGTGTATGATGAGGGTATGTATGTGCACCATATGCATGTAAGAACTGAGAGAAGTCAAAGGAGACATCGGATCCCTGGATCTGGAGTTATGCATCAGAGGTGCTGAGAATGGAACCCACATCTCCTGCGAGAGCACTGAGAGCTCCTAACCATTAAGCCATGTGTCCAGCTGAGACAGGCATCTCTATAAGGCGACAACTCAGGACTGCAGAGACTCAATGTCTTATGGCGGCACCATGGACAGCACGCACTCACAGGTGTGGGCTCAGCAGTTGACGCCTCCAGTGAACCCAGGAAGCAGGAAGCAGGAAGGCACATGTGCAAGGAGACCTAGGCCTGTGATAAACCTGGATGTGGTAGAGGAATGGAGCTTGGGTTGCACAGTGGCAGGAAAATCCAAAGAAAGCAGCCTTCTCACTCCGTGCTCTCTCATGTGACTACAGCTCAGAAGTAGAGGACTGACATTTCAACTTAAAACTCTACAGTTCCAAACACTGGGCTAGATTTACAAGTAAAGTCTAAGAAAATTAGTACAATCAGCTTAGAGTCTCTCTGGGCAAAATGTCCTGAGATCTGATTTCCAGCTCTGAGGTGTGGAGTTGCTGAGCAGCAGTAAGAGGGGAGGAGAAGGAGGCGGCTTCCCTTGCGTGTACTCTAGAGACGGGGTCACGTGTTCCGCTTCCTCTCACCTGAGAGTCAGGGAACTGGCCACTCAGATGGAGTTGGCAGCCCCTCTCTAAGCAACAGCAAGTGCTCACAGTGCTACCTCTGGTACTCTCGGGCATCCTCCTGGGGAGTGACGCAGCATCGCATAGGAAACAGCTTCCTGCAAAGCTCAGTTGCCACGTGGCACCAAGTTTTAAGGGATCACGATGATTCTCGTGAACCATGTTACTCAGATGTGGGACTGACGTCACAGACTGGGGAAGGGGAGGGGAGAGGGTAACTGTAGCAGCCGAGGATGGGCGGTGCATGAGTAATGAGGGTGGGCTCTACTCAGCCCTCCCTCCCACAGCTTACAGACTAATCACAGCAGACACTGAACACAGTAGGTAGTCACAGCAGACACTGAACACAGTAGGTAGTCACAGGTGGAATCCCAAAGCCCCTGTGGCCTCATGGGCTGGGATGACAGATACAGAATCCTCTGGGGAGTCCTTTAGAATCGGGAACCCCACAGAACACTGCCAGAAAAGCTAACAATGTGCAGGACATGGAGAAAGGGAGACACTTGTAAATATTACTGTTTAGTTTAAAGCAACTATTTCAATGACGAGGTTGACTGTAGATGTTGAGTTCTGTATGATGCTGTGTAGCAGAGAACACAACTCTAAGCTTTACCACCCTCTGACTGGGATGGGAGACACAGCTGTTTTAGTGGAAAGTGAAGCTGTGGTTACAAATGACCTCTTGATTTCACATCAGCCCTGGTTTGCCAGAAGTGATTCTCCCTGGCTCCTTGCCAAATCAACTGCCCTGTCTTAACATCTCCAAAATACAACTTGCCACCCCCCCACACAGATCAGGGCCCATGTGACTGAGGTAAGGACACTGGGTACTGCCTCAAAGCAGAGGCAGGAACTGGGCCTGACCTGCAACTTGCTACTTGCTAAGCTCTAGAAGGGCCAAGGATCTATTTTCATGTCTAGACTAGAAGTAATAAAAGACCATGATGTTCTTGGATTGATTTTCAGAGCAGTGGCCACAGCTTTCTGAATAGCATATGGTGAAGTGCAGTCTCTCAGAGCTCTGCAGCTGTTTCTGAACCTCGGAGCCTTATTGTGAAAGGACTGAATAGACACCAGGCTGCGAGTTCTCATCTGGGGCTTGAAGAGCTGGCAGTGAGGTCAGGTCCTCTGATGATCTGGAAATGGCCAAGACTTCTGCCAGTTTTTAGAAACACAGGTCCCAGGACTGGGGGAGTGGTGGTGGTGGAGTGTGTATGTGTCCTTTGCATTTGTTCTTTCTTGTGCCCCTGTGATGGTGCTTCAGAGTAAATCCAGTTACACTTTTCCTTCTGAGTGTAAGCTGTTGGCCTGATGGAAACTTTGGGGGTGTTATACTGACCCACTGCTCTGGCCTCCTATCTCCAGTGACCCTGGAACATCTGCATGGTCTTTGTAGTTGACCCTCAGCATCCTCGTATGACCCACTAAGCTTTGGTCACCACAGCAGGGACTGTGTGTGATAGGTGAGCACTCCAGCACTGAGCTACGTTCCTAGCATTAACTCTGCTGGGTTTCTTTCAGTCAGGGCAGACACTAGTGTAGCCTCTGCCTCTTGGCGCACACTCAGTGCCTCACCAGATCACTACTATGGGCCGGGATGAAAAGGCTCATTGTGCTTCCTGACTCCTTGACAAGAGGAAAATAGGGAAGAACAGAGGTGGCTAATGGCTGTCTGTCACCTTAATGCTGACTGAGCAGTCCTCACAGGGGCTCTTGGCTTCTCCCTGGAGTCACCCTGCCCCTGTCTGTGTGAGGCAGCAGTTTGGGGTTTCAGCCCTGACCCACTCCAGTCTCCAAGGCTTAGGCTCCCACAGGCACAGGGCTCTGGGCTGGCGCGGAGGGTGAGGGGAGCTCTGTGCATCTTACTCTTCCTTTTCTCACTCCTTCAGCATTAGCTCTACCTTGGATTTGTTACCATGGTGATGCATTTTCAACACGTTACAAAATGTCACTGCTCAGCAGAGTTGTAAAAACCCTGTCCCTGTCCTCTGAGGCTCCCAGTGGCTTTGAAGTGAGACCATACCCTTCTCTTTCTTGGTATGAGTCTCTGATGAAGGTAGAGGTGACAGGCAGGAAGGCAGGGTGCACACGGTGGCACTACTTTCGCTGCTAGGGCTGGAGCTTTGGTAGGGCATCTGTGGCCAGGGTTCAGGGTTGTGTGGGCATGGGCTTTGTGTACAGTGGGCACTACTGACAAGGGGTAAGGAGGGTGCTGTAGAGAGGATCCACAGATACCCTCTTCAGATTCTTTCCACTCTGGGCAGGCCTATGCTCATGGTGAGCCTCAGGAACACAGGGAGCAAGGTGGAAGGCAAAGCTGCTCACTGTACACAGCAGCAGGAACGACCTTAGGGCGGCAAGGCTGCTCAGTCAGTAGAATGGACTTCCGGTATAAACCAGATGAGCTGAATTCAACCCCAGAACAACCCATGTAATGTAGAAGGAAAGAACTGACTCTACAGAGTTGTCCTCTTACTTCCACATGTGTGCTGTGGCATGAAGATACCCACAGCACATCATACACACATCCAATAATAATAATCAAGAACACTCTTGAGAAATCTGATAATAAAAATGACAGCCATGGCCGGGCGTGGAGGCGCACGCCTTTAATCCCAACACTTGGGAGGCAGAGGCAGGTGGATTTCTGAGTTCGAGGCCAGCCTGGTCTACAAAGTGAGTTCCAGGACAGCCAGGGCTACACAGAGAAACCCTGTCTCGAAAAACCAAAAAAAAAAAAAAAAAAAAAAAAAAAAAAAAAAGACAGCCATGAGTCTTGATATAGCTAGGTCAAGAAGAGCATGAAAACAACAGAGATGCTCTGTCAAGGAGGACCCTTCCTTAGCAAGACTACCTTGCTCTGAGCCCTAGAGGTTACATCAAGTCTCCCAGGGGCTAGAGGCTAGCCCAAGGAGCACACTGTAGAGCTGTCCAGCTGAGATCCTTATAGAAGGAAGGCGTGAGCCTCCTCTAGACTAGATTGGCTGAGTCCAGCCTCACCTGGTATGCCAGAACCTCCCATGGTCCACAGATAGGAACGTGATGCAGTTAGATCAGAAGGAAGGGAGGGAGGGAGGGAGGGGTGATGAGGAGATCCAGGTGGTCAATGATAGCTGACTGAAAACAAGAGAAGTGGTGATGTGGAAGATCTACATATTCACAGAGTGCAGATCCCTGAGCCCACTGGGCCAGGCCCTGTGTGACAGATGACCACAGAGCCAGAGGGCAGGTCACCTCAGGTAGCACTCTGGTAAAGCAGATCTGGGAGGGGCACAGGGCAGGGCGTCTGAAAGGGAGCTGCTCTCGTGTGAACGTGTGTAAGTGTGCTCCAGGTTGCCATGGTTTTAAAACCTCTTCTGCAACATGCAGAGAAAGGGGCTAAAGAGAATGCTATTCTTTGGTTGAAATGAAAGGAGAAATTGGCTTTAAACAGGCATGTGTTGTCAGGAATAGATTCTGCAAGTTATGAGCCTTAGCACTACATAAGCTCCGGGGTCCTCACACATGGACGTGGGAACTCCCACACTGAACAGGGAGAAAGCTGGCTGGGAGGAAGGCTGCTGTTTTCTTCTCTTTCCCAAAATCTACTCACTTGGAAACTTCCTCCCTCAAATTTTGTTTTTTCTTCTGTGTGTATAGGTGCCATGCCTGAATGTATCTGTGTGCCATATATGTATCTGGTGCCTACATAGCCAGAAGAGGGTATGAGATCCCCTGTAACTGGAGTTACAGACATTTAAGAGCTCCCATATGGGTAATGGCAATCAAACCCGAGTCCTCTGTAAGTGTAGCCAGTGCTCTGACTCACTGAGCCATCTTTAGCTGCAATCCCATCCAAATTTCCAAGATGTGAATGATACACAGATAGACACACACACACACACACACACAGATACACATACACACAGACACATGTTTAATTGAGGGCCACAGCAGATGGGGCACAGCAGCTTCTATAGGAGCCCAGATGTGTCTGCTTCATCTTCCTCTGCTACCCTCTTAAACACTGGGATCTATGTGGTGTAATATTCTCACACTGATTTGTAAGCTGGTGTGTGTCCTTAACCCTGCCATCTCCAAGATCAAAACTGAGGATAACACTAGTATTAACTTGCCAGACAAGAAGGTTGAGCTTGCCTGTAACAGGCCCTGTTTCCCAGCCCTTGAGCCTGAGGAAGCTTCCAGGGCCCTAGGCTACACTGTGCATGTCACACAGGGTCTTACCAAGATGAAGCACATGAGAAGTGTGGCGGACCTAGGGCTTACATTTCAACTCCACCGTCCGAGGATGAGCGCAGGTACACAGCAAGAAAACTCAGCTAATTCTCATTTCCCGTGTGATGCTAGCAAAGTCCAGGGATTACCATTCATGGCTGAACCACAGAGAATGCTGGCCACTAAACCCCAGTTTCCAGGCAGTGAAGGGTCAAGCTGCTAGTCTGGGTAGAGGTTTAGCAGTGAGCTCGGAGAGCCCTTCAGGACTCTTGATACCCTCTGCCTTATGTAGCAGGCTCTGGACCTCCATCCCACTGCTTACTGCAGGGCTCTCCTGGGCACTGGGACAGTGAACATAATCCTTGGCTTCTCCTTACCAGAGACCAGAGCACCCACTTCATCCTGGCTGAGATAAGCAGGATGTCTTAGCTGAGAGCCACCGCTCCACACTGCCAGGGTCTAGCACACAGGAGGAATGCAGAGAAAGACAGATGGACTTGTCTGGCAGCCTTCCTGCCTAGCAGAGCCAGCAAGCTCACATAGCCCTGAACCAGCCTGTAAAATACATTCCCATTGCAAAATGCTCTCCTCACTTCTTCAAGCTCCAGTTAATTCCTATTCTTTTGCATCCAGTAGAGAGAGTTTTGGCTCATATTCTGACCAAATGAAGGCGTGTGCTGTTTTGCATAGAGCAAACCCTTGGCAAGGGAAGACATGCAGGCATCAGAAAAAGGATGAGGCGAGAACTCACCTATGAGGGAGTTGAGTGCTGAGTAGGAGCTCACGCGCCGCATCTTGTCGATGGTCTCGAAGGACAGGATATACTCCTCGTTCTCAGGGCTCCCCAAGGTGCTGCTGGCACTACTGCTGGTGCTCAGGTTCCCAGGAGAGAAGGCCACTGAGCTGCCCGCTGGCCAGAATATGACAGGAAGGAGGTCAGGGTCTTACAGTTAATGGCCTGTCTGAGATGTGAGCTTTCTTCACAGTGGGCACATGTACATACACACAAGCATACTAATAGACATGTGTGTGTGCGTAAACTGGTGAGCCCCTCTATCAGTCACACTCTGGCCTGACTGTAGGAGGTAGGTATCATGACCCGACTGATCTGGATGTTAAACCAGGTCTTTGCCGAGTCCACATCTGGAAGGAAGATTCTGGCTCAAGAACAGCTGGTCACTTGTCACTCTGGCACACAAGACATCAGGCCCATATTCTGGAGGGCAGGGTCAAGGGGCACAGTAGCATTTTTGATAAATGTCTGTGAAGAGTGCACTGAACCTTCCCACCCCATATACTAGTTTCTGGAATCTTACATTCTTCCGTCAAGCTCAGATTCTGCAAAGATTTGTTCAAGTTCCTAGCTGTAGTGACGGCTCGGATGTTCCCATAGGAGCTCACTGAACGGAGTCTGGGGGTGCATGGGCTGTCTCGAACTGGGGTCAAGCTCCCTCCCTCTAGGAAAGAGGGGGAAAGGAAAAGAGTTAGCAGTGGAGTTCAGGATGGGAGCAGGGTGAATGCTGGAGTCTGCAGCCATGGCAACAGGGACATTGGTGTTCCTGAGACAAGAAGGAACCTGGAAGGGCCTCCCTGTCACTCCCTGGTGTGAGTGTGGGCCTTAGTTGGCCAAAGGTACTGTTTGTAGACATTGAGTACTAAATCCCAGGAGAGTGTGGACCTGAGGGGTGCTCAGCACCCTGCACCGGGCAGGATCCCAGGTGCCCCTCCACCTTACAGCTGTTTCCAACCAGCCAGCACTCAAGAGACCAAAAAGGAGGCATGCTTTGTTATGGGTCACGAGTCTCTTTCCTGTGGTCGGGAGGGAGGGGCAATGAAATAGGAACACAGAAGATGACTGTACTCTCCAGCGAAAAGGACAAATGTGAGAAGACATGCTTCCTACCCTGACTCACGGAAACATGAGGGCGACAACAATGTGATTCAATTACTCATCACAGGAAGACAGCTAATGTTCTTTTCAGCACACTCCACTGCAGAGGTGTGCCATTTTTCAAGATGTCCCCAAATTTGAATTCCAAGAAGGGTAAGAAGGAAGGGGAGCAGTAAGAGGGTCAGCCCGGCCCTTTTCCTATACGTGTACCCTTCTAAAGGCCTGAGACTACAGGAGCCTCAGGGGCTACTCACACCGCATGAGAGAGCCATGCTTAGACCTGGCCGTACCCAGGCCACTGATTGTTCTGGTGAAGGCCAGGAAGGAGGTCCCAGGCTCCCAGAAACTCCTGTACCTGTGGCTGCTGGAGAAGGCAAGGGGTAGTTCTTTTCCTCTTCCATGAACTGCAGGGCTACAGTGCAGAAATTGCTTTCATATTGGACTACAAGGTGACTCAGAGCCACCACCAGCTCCTGTAGGGAGGGAGAAGCGACAGTTACAGGAAATTGACTGGGCAGCAGATCTGAAAACTAATGCCTAAGTCAACTCCAGGAGGCAGCCGGTTAGAACAGGGCTGCACAGCTGGGATCACAAATGCAGAGGAGGTGGGGGCTGTGGAGGCAACAGGCCAGTGGCTGTTGAGAGGAGTCTCCCAAAGCAGGCACCAATTATCAGTCCAAGGCTTTCTGAATGTGAATTACACTCCCTGAAATATTTACGATTAGGCTTCTGACCCTGTCTGAGCCTGAAACTGCCTCTTTTGATCCCACCAATGGATAGGTGGGTACAGTTGATAAACTGAAACATTCACTTAATTAATTAATTAATTATTAATTAATTATCCTGACCTCAGTTTCCTCTCCTCCCAGTCCTTACCCTGTATCTCCCCTCATCTATTCTTCCCCCATTTCTCTTCAGAAAAGTAGAGACCTCAAGGACATCAGCCAGCCCTGGCATTAAGCTGCAGCAGGACTAGGCACCTCCCTTCCTACTGGGGCTAGAGGAAGTGGCCCAGCAGGAGGAAAGGGTCCCACAGGCAGGCAATAGGGTTAGAGACAGCCCCTGCTCCTGCTCTCAGGAGTCCCGCATGAAGACAAAGCTACATAACTACAGTATATGTGTGCAGGGCTTGGTCAGGCCCATGCAGGCTCCCTGGTTAAATCAGGTGAGGGTAAGACAGAGGAAGAGACTACTGGGAGACATGACTAGAATCAGGAGATGGTGGTAGCAGCAGCGCCACATCTCTGGGGTAAACTGGAAACCCAGGACATAAAAATCTATGAGGATGAAGCATTTTTACAGCGAGCAAGAAGCTAACTTAGCTATAGTGGGTTCCAGTCACAATGAATGAGAAAAGTCCCTGAATTAAAATGACAACTAGACCTCAGTGCCTGAGTCTGAGAAGACAGGATTTACACAGTTTATGATAGTTTAGCACCACAACTTAAATGTTTATAGACAGAAAGGCAAAAGGAAGCAAAAAGGACTGTAGGCTTCTCAACATGAGCAGTGGTCTCTGTAAAGAGAAAGCTGTCTGCAGAAAACTCACAAATAAGGTCTGCTGAGAGACCCTTGTCTGCTTCACCCAGCCATGCCCCTAGGCTGCTGAGGTTCTCTCTCACCTCAAACACATCCTTTCTTGCTTCTCCCATCTCTCCCCAAAGCCTCAAGCTTACCAAGGCTATGATGGGAAACTGCTTTGCACTCAGACCCACTGCAGCTTCCCAATTACGTCAGGGACCCATCGCTCATCTCGCTCGGCCAGAGGTTTGCATTGGTCTCCCCTTCGACATCCTCAGATGCTGAGGTAGACTAGACCAAAGGTGAGGGCCTACTGAGTCTTCCCAAACACTGTCAACCTGAGGCTGGTGGCCTCCTGAAGCTGCCTGACCCGTCACCACAGAGCTAATCCTCTCTTTCTGTGCCAGGGATAAGGCTTCTGAGACAGACCCCACAGGCTGGTACCCACTGGGCCCCTCTGGAGAAGAAGAGTCATCTATCTAGAAACCTCCCATTCTGCCCTTGATGGTCAATCTAGCATCATCACCACTATGGTTCATAAAAGGCCACCAGGGGTGAGCTTGAGACTTAAGGAAAAGGTCAGGAGAGTTAATTCACACCTGGAGTGTACTTACTATGCCCAGGAAGGACAAAGGCTCTCTGCATCTGCATAGAGCCACCCTTTGATGACAGAAGGCATGTACTGAATATTTTCTGTTTTACCCAGAACACACAGAAGGTCTGACCAAGGGACCTCAGCTAGAGCATGGGCAATGCCTTCACTCAGCGCTCAGGAGTGGTGCCAGGCTGTGCACACAGGACCTTGCCTCACACACCCACTGATGACAAATGGGGCCTGCTTCATGGTCGTGGGATGGGCTGTCAGTGCAGATCTGCACATCCCCAGCAGCACTCCGAGTGGCCTCCACGGTGCTTCCCAGCAGCCCCTGGTCTCGGTTCCTTTGGCAGGAGCTCTGACAATTTGCATCAGTTTGAGTTTGACCCCAGGTGGGCAGCTGGTCTGTCTTACTCCACAAAACAAAGATTATAAACCTTAAAGACGGTGGCGCACACCTTTAATCCCAGCACTCGGGAGGCAGAGGCAGGCGGATTTCTGAGTTCGAGGCCAGCCTGGTCTACAAAGTGAATTCCAGGACAGCCAGGGCTATACAGAGAAACCCTGTCTTGAAAAACAAAAAACAAAAAACAACAACAAAAAAAGACTCACCAAACTACAACTCACCTTGCTACTGCCCTCACCTCAACAAGCACATGTCTACCTTCTAAAATATTACTTTAAGCCGGGCGTGGTGACGCACGCCTGTAGTCCCAGAACTTGGGAGGCAGAGGCAGGCGGATTTCTAAGTTTGAAGCCAGCCTGGTCTACAGAGTGAGTTCCTGGACAGCCAGGAAAAACCAAAAAAAAAGAAAGTAAATATTACTTTAATTTTAATTTTTATTATGAGTTTGTTTGCTGAGTTATGGGCACATTACTGTGGGGCTGAGTGGGGCTGAGATGTTGGATCTTCGAAGCTGGAGTTACAAGAGATTGTGAGCCACCTGATGTGAGTGCTTGGAACCAAACTCATGTCCTCTGCAAGAGCAGCAAGTCAAGGCTGGAGAGATGGCTCAGTGGTTAAGAGCACTAGTTGTTCTTTCAGAGGTCCTGAGTTCAATTCCCAGCACCTCTAGGGCAGTTATAATGGGATCTGATGCCTTCTTCTGTCATGCAGACATAGAAAGACAGAGCACTCATATACATAAATAAATATAACAAAACAACAAAAAAAAGGACATTAAAAATAGCATTGCTGCTTAAGGAAAGTGCTCTTAACCTGAGCCATCATTCCAGTCAGCCCTGTCCTCTGAGCTGTCACTCCAGCCAGCAGCCAGCCCCGCCTTGCTGGCCTCTGCATTCCAAGTGCTGGGATGAAAGACTTCCACAGGACTCAGATGGCCACTTTTCCTGTGCATGTGGTGTACATACAACTGGAATCTGACGTCAGATGTCTTTCTTGACCACGCCGCCTTATATATTCAGGCAGAGCCAGTTTGACTAGCTTGCTCCCGGGATTCTTTCTTCTTCTGTGTAGAAAGCAGGCCACCACAGCCATGCAGTACTTACATGTGTGCCACAGAGAGAAACTCTGGTTGGGGATTTGAACTCAGGTCCTCAAGCAGGGCATCAAGAGTGCTTACCCACCGAGCTGTCTTCTTAGCTCTGACATGTGGTTCTTAATGCTGGCATCTTCAAACTGCTGGTGTTATCCCCTCACCGAAGCCTTCCTGACACCCAATCAGAACTCTTCTCCATCCCTTCCCTCACATAGCAGCGTATCAGCTCATCTAACTTGGCCTACCAGTACTCTCTGACTTGTGGTGGGGACTAAGTTACCAAGGGGCACCTTGTACCCAGGCAGTCAAAAGTGAATAGCAAGTAATCAGCAAAGTACTGGGAAGAGCTTGTTCAAAGTTCCGGGACCACTGGGGTCATGCCATGCAGCCCAGCAGTCTGGCAGGGTGGGGCAGGCAGCAAGAGGAGGAGGCTGGGAGTGGTGACACTTGGTCCCCGAGTGTGTGAGCATGTCTTCTCTGAAAGGGCTTTAGTTCCTGCGGACCTGCAGTGACAGTTCATTCTTGGGGTTCCACAAGTTTGGGTTCTACTTTAAGCCCGCAGGTGACTTCCCCATGGGGAACCTATATCTTAACAGGAGACTCAGCTACTCATAGGATTACCAGTCACCCTTTTATCCAAATCTGGCCTGTCTTCTTCAGCCAGAGTGTGTAGAGGATGGGCTGACATCAACCTCTATACTCAGGGCCCAGGACAGGCAGAGCTTGCTTGTCAAGCTTGGAAATGCATAAACACATGGGAACCTCTGCTATCTCCTTACATCCCCTAAGGCTCACAAAGTACTGTGTTTCAGGAGAGGCTCGCACGCACCCTGCAGCCTACCACAGTGAACTGAAGCACACTGGGACCTTTTGGAATCAAGGACTCCAGGCCACCGAGGTCACAAGCACAACAGACCCAGGGTTGCAGCGGGGACCTCAGGACACACTCCTGTGGTTGTCAGAACCACACTTCTCCTGATACCAGGTCTCCAGCACTTCAGTTAGCATCCTTTCTAATCTAAATAATTTTTGGAAAGGAGGAGAAGATTTTCCATACTTGGTAAAGAATCTTAAGAGAAGATTAATGAAAATGCTGATCCTGCTTGTAGCAGCTTTATCTACTCAGGAGAAGTGATGGGGAAGGCCTGGGCTCAGGGTGAAGGAAGCAGGCCTAAGAATGCTGCTGACCAGACCAGAAGCATACATAGGACAGCAAGAGAACCAGTGACAAGGACATGCAAGTCTTCAGCATGCTTTGTTTTGTTTAGTTTTTGCAGGGGGTCTTACTGTTTAGCTTTGGCTGGCCTGAAACTCACCATGTAGACAACATTGACCTCTAATTGACAGAGATTTGCCTCCCAAGTGCTGGGATCAGAGGCGTGTGCCATCATGTCTGGCTTCTCACTACACATTTTAAAGATCTCATAGGAAGGTGAGGCATGGGGGTACTTGGGTAAGTTTCAGAGAGGCCAGAAGATGAAATATCCCATTTGGAGACTGGTGAAGCCTATCATTCTCACAGTAGCCACTGAGCTGCTCTTCAGGATAATCCAAAGCCACGCCCAGCCTCCCGTGGTCCACCATCAAAGGGAGCCAACACTGCCACTCAGAAATGCTGAGGAGGGGGCTGGGGAGATGGCTCAATGCTTGAGAGCACTGACTACTCTTCTAGAGGACCAGAGCTCAATTTCTAGCATCCATATGGTAGCTTACAACTGTCTGTAACTCCAGTTCCAGGGGATCCAATACCCTCACAGACATACGTGAAGGCAATGTGCACATAAAATAGAAAGAAATAATTCATTTAAAAGACAAGCAATGCTGAGAAGGAAGCTTAGTGGCTTTCAGTGGCAGCATGCGCATGGGGAGTCACCTGTAGACAGTTTGGACTGCCCATCTCACACACAGCCTCTGCACTACTGTGAAACCACCAGGAAGTTAGAGCCTTTCCCTCACGGTTGGTTGGCTTGGACCCAGGGGTTGGGAATCAAGGTCATGTGAAACTATCTTTTCATGGACGTGTGATCCTTAGGGAGCAGAGAAATAAGACTCTGCTGTTGGTAAGTGGAAGGTAACATAGGGGGACACACTGCACAGACTGTCACTGCCCTTTAGAGACCCAGTGCCACGTGCCTGTGTAAAAGCTGTAGCAAAGCCAGTCAGCTCAGCACCCTCAAGTGAACAGATATGAGCAATGAAGACACTGTGACAAGCATTGGGCAGACATCTAAGATCAAATGACACACATTCAAGGGACACGAGGCCTTTGTGCCGGCTCAGCTCCAGCACACATACGAGGGACACGAGGCCTTTGTGCCGGCTCAGCTCTAGCACACATACGAGGGACACAAGGCCCTTTGTGCCAGCTCAGCTCCAGCACACATAGGAGGGACACAAGGCCCTTTGTGCCGGCTCAGCTCCAGGCACACAGGGACAGCCATGAGCCCCGACTTCAGCTACTGAGCTGCGCCCACATACCTTCCGGACCATGGGGCTTCCATCATTGATCAGCTGAGCCAGCATCATGGCCACATTGTGGTCAATGGTGGTAGAGTGGTCTGTCCTCTCAGCAGAGTTTCCCACAAAGGTGCCCAGGGCAAACACAGCCGCACATCGGACCTGCAAGGCAGGAGAGAGAACATCAGAGTCACACCCACGGCTGATGTGTCTGCCATCTGCATTTCTGCCGAGGCTGTCTGAAAGTTAATTCAATTCAGTTCAGTTAAGTTCAACTCAATTCAATTTCACAAACACTATTGCATGCTGCTCCAGGCCCAGAGCTATACTGTTATTGACGAGCAGAAAGAGTGAGTGGGTGGCTCAGGAGCTAACTGTAGAGATAGGCCAGCACCAGCTCAGGGATGACCAGGCTGTGGAGCAGGGAAAACAGTTTAACCTGGATTGCACAGTCAACTTCTAGATACCGAAGTGAAGGAGACAACGGTGTTTGGAGAGGACTGGCTCAGAACTGATCTCGGAGAAGGTGGGCTGGGCTGAGCCATGGAGGGGAGGTTGTGGCAAACAGTGAAGGCATGGGTCCATTCTGAGTCAGAGAAGTGAAATGGAGGTCGGAAAGGGTAGAGTCCCCAGGCAGTGAAACAACACTGGGCTGGGCATGGTGCCTGGGGACCTGGCTCAGCTTAGCTACCAAGGTGATATGACCTCGGAGAACTAGTGTCTTCCTCCTATGAGCAACATGAAGCACCCTGCACAGGGCTGGAGAAAGACCAGGGCAACAATGTGCAAACAATCTTCAACTACCCAGAAAGTGAAAGATGTCTGTGGAGCAGCCGGGGATGTGAGGAGTGTTTATCAGTAAGGTCAGAGGTCTGCCAGAAAGGGCAGACTGCTTTAGAGTGGGAAGGCAAGTGGCTTCAGCCCCCTGGCTATGAGCCACTGCCACCTAGCAAGTAATATACATGGGGCTCCAAATCCTTTCCAATCTAGAGTTGGGCATTACGCTGCAGAACTAGGGTACAGTTCTACCTCTGTGCTCCCTCAACTTCCTTTTGGTCTGCATTTGGCACACACAGGTGGGTGAGTCTTAAGAGGAGCCAGGCCTGGAGGACAGAGGGAAGCAAGCCACTATCCTCCAGATAAGCAAAAGGACCAGCGTCATGAAAAACAAAACATAACCCTTAATAGACAGAGGGATAATATCCAAAATTTATAAATTAGACACCAATAATCCAAATAACCCAATTAAAGATTAGGATACAGAGCTAAACAAAGACTTCTCAACAGAGAAATCTTGAATAGCCAAGAAGCGCTTAAACAAATGTTCCTTAGTTATCATCCTTAGTTATCAGGGAAATGCAAATCAAAACAACTGAGATTCTACCTTACATTGGTCCGAACTGATTAGGATAAAAAACTCAGGCAACAGCACATGCAGGTGAGGATGTGGAGTGAGAGAACACTCCTCTATTGCTGGTGGGACTGTAAACTTGTACAGCTACTCTGGAAATCAACCTGGCAGTTTCTCAGAAAACTGGGAAGTCTCAAGACTCGGCTATACCATTCATTATCATATATATCTATATATCTATATCTCCAAAAGACACTCCAACATCCCACAAAGACACTTGCTGAACTATATTCATAGCAGCTGTATTCATAGCAGCCAGAAACTGGAAGCAACCCAGATGCCCATCAACTGAAGAATGGATACAGAAAATGTGGCTCATTTACACAATGTAAGACTACTCAGCTATTAAAAACCAGACGTCATGAATTTTGCAGGAAAATGGAAGGAACTTGAGAATATCATCCCGAGTGAGGTAACCTAGTCCCAAAAGCACATGCATGGTATGTAAGTGGATACT
>LR750189.1:555232-623090 GCA_902729485.2 Mus minutoides | reverse complement strand
GAGAGAGAGAGATATCCCAGGCAAGGAAGCTTGAGTCTCACTTAGAAGAGGGAATAAAATAGTCATAAGAGGCAGAT
Source organism: Mus minutoides (assembly GCA_902729485.2). Classification (NCBI taxonomy): domain Eukaryota; kingdom Metazoa; phylum Chordata; class Mammalia; order Rodentia; family Muridae; genus Mus; species Mus minutoides. The sequence goes on along the minus strand of LR750189.1, from coordinate 623,013 downwards.
GGAAGAAGGGAACTGGGAAGGAGAGGGGATGGGGGGGGGTGCTCAGGATCAAGTGTGGGGAGGGACAGGAGAGATGGCCAGATGGCCTTGAGAAAGAATGGAAATCTGCAACTGAAGGGGATGGGAAGGTGGGAGGGGCATCTCGAGGATGAGACAGAGACCTGGAATAAGGGAGGTGCCCAAGAATCAATGGGGGTCACTTTAGCTGTGACTTACAGCACTGGAGACATGGAACCTGAAGAGGCCACCTCCTGTAGCCAGGCAGGAACCCCAGTGGAGTGATAGGGACACCATCCCACCCACAAAACTTTCAACCCCAAGTTTATCTTGTCTACAAGAAATGCAGGGATGGAGGATGGAGCAGAGACTGAGGGAATGGCCAACCACTAACTGCCCCACTTGAGACCCATCCCATGGGCAAGCACCGACCCCTGACACTATTAATGATACTGTTATGCTTGCAGAGAGGAGCCCAGCATGGCTGTTCTCTTGGAGGCTCCACTCTGCAGCTGACTCAGACAGATACAGACACCCACAGGCAAACAATGGATGGAGTTTGGGGATTCTTATGGAAGAGTAGAGAGGATTGTGGGCTCCAAGGGGATAGGAACTCCACAGGAAGATCAACAGAGTCAACTAACCTGGACCCTTTGGGCTCTCAGAGACTGAACCACCACCAACCAAAGAGCACACACAGGCAGGACCCAGGCCTCCCTGCACATAGGCAGCACACACGGGCAGGACCCAGGTCTCCCTGCACATAGGTAGCACACATGGGCAGGACCCAGGCCTCCCTGCACATAGGCAGCACACACGGGCAGGACCCAGGCCTCCCTGCACATAGGCAGCACACACGGGCAGGACCCAGGCCTCCCTGCACATAGGCAGCACACACGGGCAGGACCCAGGCCTCCCTGCACATAGGCAGCATCCACGGGCAGGACCCAGGCCTCCCTGCACATAGGCAGCAGACATACAGCTTGGCCTTCATATGGGTCCCAAACAACTGGAGCAGGGGCTATCTCAAAAGCTGTTTTCTGTACATGGAATATGTTGTTCTAGTTAGGCTGCCTTGTCTAGCCTCAGTGGGAGAGGATGCACCTAGCTCTGCAGAGACTTGATGTGACAGGGTGGGGAGACACCTGGGGTGGGACACTGTCTAGGAGGAAAAGGGGAGGGGAAGAGGGAGAGGGAACTGAGAGGGGGACAGTGAATGGAATGTAAAGTGAACACGTGCACACACACACACAGACAGACAGACAGACACACACACACAGACACAGACACACACACACACACACACCTTAAACAAACAAACCTAAACAAACCTTGATAGATTACTTCAATTCAGACATTAAGAACTGGTGTATATCCAAGGCTTAGGGCCTGGTGATACTGGTCTGTTCAAAGGTTTCACATGGTTGCCTGTGAGCAGCAATGCATTCCAGGGATGTCTCCAACAAGCCTCATCCTTTTGGTGGGACATCCAGATCTGGAGTTCCCTTGGCAGGGTAAGTGGCTGTCTCTAGTGGGTAGATGAGACAAGCCATTTGTGGCTGACACCTCTCAAGGAGACAGGATAGGACTTCCTGCCACTGTATGAGTTTACTTTTTAAAGATTTCTTGGCAAGTTCATTTTAGGTTTTTCTGTAAGAAATAATCTGCCTTTTATAGTAACTATAGAGGTTGAGATCTAACTCTGTCAGGGCTTTCCAAGGCCACAAGGGGACCTGAAATCAAGAGAGATGAGCATGGATCTGTCCTTGGCATGTTTGGGGGACAGATGGCACTGATTTCTCAAGTACTTAGCCAACATCTGACTTGATATGTACACCAGGCAATTCAGAACTGCCCTACAAACTACAGCCAGGCTGCACTTTCTACCTACGGCTGCTTACTAACAGAAACACAGTAATCATTTCTGAAAATGATAGCAGGCTCTCTGATTCCCAATGAGAGCAAAACAATCTAGAACTGGGTCTCCTGCTTCAAAAGATGATTCTGTCACTCGTGTGCTAAGTGTTCCAGCGATTCGCAGTACCTGGACCTGCCACAGACAATCATGCCAGTAACACAGACACACCCACCTGTGCTCTCAGATCAGACACACACAGGCTATGGCAGGCAACATGTCACAGGCAATTTCCCTCCCTCAGCACACCCCTGCCCATAAGTGATGACCAGGTCCTGGCCCACAGGAAGTGCTGTACAGAATGGTTCAAGCTTGCTTCTTAGAGGCTGTGCCTACCTACCCCAGTGCATACAGAGTTGGCATGGCATGAATAAAAGTCAAATGAGATTCAGTGGCCTATCTTGGAGTCTGCGCATGGTCCTAAGGGCTCTGAAGCAGTCATGTATAAATGTGGGCAGGCTTCTGCACACTGGCCCCACGACCTCTTTATAGATAAAACCCTGGTGGGACTGCAGGTACTGAGCACCCACCACCACTCTGACCTATCACAGAAGCTTACATCTGCAAGGACAACTTACCTCAGGGATGGGGTCAGAGAGGAGGCTATAGAGCTTTTCGTGGGCACTGTCTCTTACCCCACACCACCTTGCAGAGTCGAAGTTCTGCCAGATCCTTCCCAGGCAAATGGCCACCCACTGGCGTAGCAAGGGGTGTGGGTCGCTGAGCTGCTCCAGACAGATGGCAATCAGGTTACCCTGGAGGCAGGCCTCCTAGACACAGGACACAGGTAAGTGGGGCAGGGTCCGGACAAGGGTGACATCAGCCTTGCTCAAACATATGACACTGCATTTTCTTAGGGTTTCCCTGTGTAGTCCTGGCTGTCCTGGAACTGACTTTGTAGACCAGGCTGGCCTCGAACTCAGAAGTCTGCCTGCCTCTGCCTCCCGAGTGCTGGGATTAAAGGTGCATTTTCTTACTGTAAATCCTGCCTATTCTGTTTTGCCCTTCAATGGTGAGCTAATGGAAGGTCTAGCCCTCTGTGGAGAGTACGAGGAACCCTGGCTGCTGCTGTGATCTGAAGGCTCCACAGGCTACCTGAATAGCATAGCTCTGAAAAGGTAGCGTAGGTGGCATCCCTGCCCTAGGACCCATGTGAGTCAAGGCACCTTGTACCATTCCTGGAGGGGCGAGGTGGCTGGAGCTGCTGTGATACTCACTTGCCCTGTTGTGTAGCTGTTGACGATTACAGCAAGAATGAAGGCCGTCATGGTCCTATGTTCAGCCTGGAAAACAAAATACATCATGGCTGTGTACCCTCACAGCAGGCTCACCTCTCTAGAGTACCCTGTGCCTTTTGCCTTCAGCACTGGTCTCCTGTGTAAGGAAAGCAGCATGCACCAGCCTTCCTGCTGAGGCATTCCCAAGGGTCTGCAAGCTGACTGGCTGCTCCCTGTCTTCTCATGGCAGATAAAGTGGTTGGTGGTTTTAATTGGTTTGCAGGCCCAGGAACCATGCTTTTCCTATGTGCAGTGCTCAGGAAGCCTGTGCTCTCGAGCCAAGCACACTGCTAGTAAAATGAATGTAGCACTCTTCACTTTGCGTGGAAATCTGACAGCCCACTATGACTTCATCATGTAGTCTCACATGCACATCGACAGTCTTACGAAGTTATCCCCGGGGACTCATGACATCTCCTGAGTTGACTGCAACAGAGTGCAGGCCACCATCTTCTGCATAGCAGAACTGCCAAGCCATCATTTTTTGTCATCAAATATCTGCAATTCACCCTTCTGAGTAGCAGCATAACTTAGCAGGGAATCTGTCTGGAAGTCATTGAAGGGCCACCTACCATCCTGTTTCCCTCACTGTGATGGACCATCACTGCAGCTGCTGTCTGCCCTTCCTGTCTTCTGGTGGCTTTGGGGATTTCCTTTATGCTTTTGATACTTGTTACTTTGATTATGCTGTGTCTATGGATTAAGTGTGTCCGATGCTGTCTCTCCACTGCCTCCCTTGCAGGGCTGGGATGATGTCAGGGACAGGGGAACAGGCCAGTACTGTATGTGTGGTGGGAAGAGCCAGGTGACCGGGCGCTAGGAGGAACTGAAGAGCCAGCAGAAGCTGAGAGTGAGGGACGCTACAGCCCGACCCCAGGTCCAAGGTCAGCTGTCAACACTTTTAGTATGAGGTGCAATGGCAGCTCACCAGCTGGCATAGGAAGACCAGATTCTCATGCAGGGCAGGTGTGGTATGGGCAGTAAGTGGCTACCCACATATAGCTCTGTAGAGCACCTCTCTAGCTGGCCCTCAGCAAGGAATGGCAAGCCCTAGTGTGCACTGGAGACAATGCCATGCTGGGCGAGAGAGAAGTGTGACTCAGTCCTTACTGGCATGTATGGGTCTGCCAAGACGGACAGGAAGTACTTGTGACCGTTGTCCTTCACGAGGTCAGCTTGGCACGACTGGAGGGAAAGGAGACAAAAAGAGGCAATTAGTGCAGGAACCAGGTTCTGTGTCATGGCTTCTCATGCCAACATGCTGGGACTCTGTCATTACTGTGCATCTTTCCTTGCAAGGCCAGATCTCACTTGGGAAAAGGCTGGAGCACTGCCACCCTCAAGAGAAGAATACACCTCTACTCTAGAAAGCAGCTCTGGGTACCAGGGCTGGCAGCTGGGTTAGGACTGTGTTCTCTGCCCTTTCTGTGCTCTCAGCCTGGCAGAAAGGAAGATATTCTGATATTTTAAATTTATTTTATTTTTATGAATATGAGTGTTGTTTGCATGTATGTATGTATGTATGACATATGTGCTTGGTGCCTGAGGTAGTCAGAAGAGGGCATTGGATACCGTGGGTTTGGAGTGACAGCCACCGTGTGGTGCTGGGAATTGAACCTGGACTCTCTGGCAGAGCAAATGTTCTTAACTGAGCCAGCCCTCTAGATCCAGAAATGAAGATATTCTAAAGAGAAACTTGTATTTCTCAATCTGACAGTTGAAACAATGGAATCCTCAAAATAGTAATTTTCCTGGGAATCTCATGCTACAAGATGGAAAAGGCACCAGCCAGAGGGGGTACCTGTGTTCCAAACTTTACACAGACCACCTTACAGGCTAAGCCAGACAATGACTGGGACCACACCTGACCCGACTGTTTAGATGTGCACATCCTTTGACTTCTGTTAACTTTAATCTCACTTCTGCTCCCTGAAGAGGGTGGCTGGACTTGACGCAGGACACAGGCTGTGGCCCCAAAGTTGAGTACCACTGTTGGGTCCTCCCCCACTCTCAGACCTTTCCATTCTCATACCCCCAACCTTTTCTTTCTTCCCGTTCCCTTTCTTCCTCTCTTTCTTCCTCTCTTTCTTCCTCTCTTTCTTTCTTTCTTTCTTTCTTTCTTTCTTTCTTTCTTTCTTTCTTTCTTTCTTTCTTTCTTTCTTTCTTTCTTCCTCTGTTTCTTTGTTTCTTTGTTTGTTTTTCAAGACAGGGTTTCTCTTGATAGCCCTGGCTGTCCTGGAACTCACTTTGTAGACCAGGCTGGCCTCGAACTCAGAAATCCGCCTGCCTCTGCCTCCCCAGTGCTGGGATTAAAGATGTGTGACACCAAGCCCAACTCCCCCAACTTTTTCTTAGCCTCCCTTTCTCTCATGCTCTTGGTATCTTTTAGGGTCTCCATTTTTTGCTGACTTTAAAAAAAAAAAGATTTATTTTATTTATTTGAGCACACTGTAGCTCTCTTCAGATACACCAGAAGAGGGCATCAGATCTCATTACAGATGGTTGTGAGCCACCATGTGGTTGCTGAAAATTGAACTCAGGACCTTTGAAAGAACAGTCAGTGCTCTTAACTGCTAAGCCATCTCTCTAGCCCTACTGAGACCCCGTCCTTTTTCTCAGACTTCTCATTTCTTCTCAGGCCCCCTTCTTCCACCTCAGACTCTTCTCTTCCTCTTAGGATCCCCCCCCTCAGACCCCTTTTCCCCCTCAGGTTCCTTCTCTCAGGTTCCCTTCCTGATCAGCCCCTCACTTGCTCACCCTGTCTCCTCCTTTCCTGGCTGCCATCTTCTTCCCAGGTTCCTTGCCCCTCATCTCAGACTCCTCCCTTCTTCTCATGTCTCCTGCTGCTTCCCAGGCTCCCCTCCTGTTGCCTTCCACATGAGGATACCTGACAGCACTCCTGCTTCTGCAGTGTGGGTACCTGATGAAGCTCTAGGGGATTTTTGTCTGGATTCATGCCATATGATGAATATCATGATAGGGGCCTCCTAGGGACCCCTATTCAATACTAAGCAAAGAAAGAGCTCTAGGACTCAAGGTGTAATATAAGTGCTAAAGAAGCCACCAGAGATGCAGCCCTTCTAACTCAGTTGACTCCTTCCTGGGAATACAATTCCACCTATATGGCCACCCACACCATGTGCCACACACTGGGGACCCTGCCTATGCAGAACACTGGTTCTGTTCTAGAAATACACAGTCAGTCAAGCCATGTTCTAACTGTAAGGGAGATAACTGGGTTGACAGTTGTGATATACAGCGATATGCTGGCATCACCTGAGAAGCTACGCACGGGACAGCATATGCTTTCTGGAGAACAGTAAAGCAGACTGGAGAAGGAGAAATGGAGAAAGGAAAGATGGGAGGAAGAAGGGACAGGGGAACAGGCCAGTACTGTATGTGTGGTGGGAAGAGCCAGGTGACCGGGCGCTAGGAGGAACTGAAGAGCCAGCAGAAGCTGAGAGTGAGGGACGCTACAGCCCGACCCCAGGTCCAAGGTCAGCTGTCAACACTTTTAGTATTCATTGCTAACTTGACAGGAGCTGGAATTATAGGAGACTAACCTCTGGCAGATCTTCAGGGGAGTTAACAGTCAGGTTAGCTGGGGTAGGAAGACCCTTCCCTAATGTGTGGCATCATTTCGTGAACTGGGATCTTAGTTCACATAAAAGGGACAGGAGCTGAGCAGCGGCTCTCACCCTCCTCGGCTTCCATCTCAGCCTCGGCATCCAGCTGACAAGCCACCATCAAATGATGGACTTTATACTTGAGGGCAGACAGACCTGTCCTCCTCCTGTAAGTTGTCCTTGTCAAGTACATCATCTCAGCAGTAAAGAAAGCAACAAGCACAGGAGGTGATGTTACGGTAAGGAGCAGAGGTCAGGGCAGGCCCAGGGACATGTAGGGCTGCTTTCCTACGTCACTCCCTAAAGAGGTGGGGTGCACAGATGGACAGTGCACTCCGGAAGAAGGTGAACACAGACACCTGAGCCAGACCAGAGCTGATGTCACACTGGGACTGGTGGTGCAAAAGCTCTAGGGTGAGTAAGGAGGCTGGGACTGAGGCCTTAGCTCAGCTGCAAAGAGAAAGAGGCTGTTCACAGCATGAGGTGTGGCCACTGTGGGAACTGTGAGGGGCACGGCCCCTGCTCTCTGCTTGAGTGACACAAAAATAAAGCAGTGGAGTCATGTGACACATGAATGAAGGTATGGTGGAGACAGATGCTAAGACTGTCTGGGACTAGCACCCAGGGTGATGTGCCTGCCACCCTCTCACCAGCTCCCAAGAGCTCTGCTGTAGGCTCAGAGACTCTCAAGGAACCCAGACTGGAACTTAAAAATGGAGGATAAGAAAGATGAATGTTAAATCCTGCTTTAGAACTTCCTGACTTTCCAGAGCAGTGCAGGTCCTGAGCCCTTCTCAGAGGCAGGCGACCCTCCTTTTGTCAGGGAGCCAAAAGAATCCCTCGTGGCGGCATGGTGATAAACTAGTTCATCAGGTGGACACTGGCCTGGCTCTGTTAAGGTGTAATTAGACAAGATGGAGAAGGCTGGCTCAGACTGCAGGCTTTTGACGCCAGCTTCTGCTCATCAAGCCATACACACTTTACTGATGTCCCTGCTTTCGTTGAGGCAGCTAACAGATGTGCTGGAAATCTCAACCCATGATCCAGGCCTGGCCTCCAGGGCTGCAGACTGCCCATGTCTGCAGCAGCAGCAGACACCAGTGTAGCTCAGGAGAAAAGATTCTTTGTTTTCAAATCAGAGCTCCGACAAGTCAAATCAAAGCCCACACGTTTACAGGAAACTCCTTAAGCGCAGATCATCTGAGAGTAATAAACTGTCATTAATTCATATCCTTCTAATTCTGAGTGTGAGCCTCCCAAGTCAGAAGATCTGAAATGATCACTTTAATAAGCCTTCAAAAGCAGAGCCTGGCGATTATGAGGTATATATTAAAAGATTTCTGTTTTGATAAGCCTGTCAGGCTACTGCAGGCGACAGTCATGGCTGCTCCTCACACGTCTGCTTTCATTGCCAGTGCCCACAGGTGCCAGTGTGTACTGGTTTCCGCTGCATGGGGAGTGGCTTTCCCCGGTAGCTTCATTTGCTAAGGGGGGGTACAATTCCCTTGATGTGCTTTCTCTGTCTGAGTTCTAGGCCAGCAGCCTCACCGAGTTGCAAAGAAAGCAAGGCCTAGCAGAGCAGGAAAGCCAGTGACAGGTCACTGTGGAAATACAGGCTCAAAGAAGGAGGTGGGGGCACCAAACATGGCCACACTGGGAAAGCCAAGATCTTGCTAAGCAGTGCCTTCCCCAGATCAGGAACAATGATGACACACTAAGTCTAGAGTAAGAAGGAGAGGAAAGGAGAGGCAGAAAAACGAGGTTTTCTTGGTGGACTGACTGTCTCTGTCACAATGAAACCCTCTCCAACTCTTTGTCTCAGGACCTCCCTAGATGGAGGAAAGGAAGGCATGAGAGGCCAGAGGTGAAGCAGCTGCAAGTCTAACTGTACAGCTATAGCTGCAGCTGCAAATAGCACCACCAGGGAGCAGGTCCAGAACATTCCAGAGGAGGGTATCCTGGCCTGACTCTGCTCTCCTGTAAGATGTGAACTTACATGAAGTTTCATGCCTGACAAGGGAGGTGCAGGGCATCATAGAGTGACCCATGAGATTCTATGAATGCCCTGCCTGTGCCTGCCTTCCAGTGTGAGCACAGAGTACTTCAAGGATGCTGGAGGTGGCTCAGGCATGACGTTTGATAGGGAAGATATTTCCAGATGAGAAAACCGCACACCTGGCCATAACACCATCAGACCCTGGGGGTGGAGGAGCACGGCAGGGATTTCACTGTTCTTCAGGAAGCAGCAAAAAGAGGCCTGAACGGCGCAGTCCCCACAGCTGACACCTGACATGGCTGCTTTTCCAGTAGCCCCAGTGATATGTACTGTCACTTTCCAGATGGGGCTCTTTACTTTAAATATTGAAAATCCTGTGAGCTATACTATTCAATGCCCTGTGTGAATAATGACCCTCAAGAGTGGAGCCACCATGCTGTGCCTGGTGCGGCTGTGGGCACGTGTGTTCCTTCCTCCAACTTTTAGACTTGCCTTCTTCCTCTCACACACACCATAAAAACCAAGGTACTGAGCCCGGCGTGGTGGCTCACGCCTTTAATCCCAGCACTCGGGAGGCAGAGGCAGGCGGATTTCTGAGTTCAAGGCCAGCCTGGTCTACAGAGTGAGTTCCAGGACAGCCAGGGCTACACAGAGAAACCCTGTCTTGAAAAACCAAAAACCCAACCCCCCCCCCCAAAAAAAAACCCCAAGGTACCATTAAGGTCGAAAAACCAAAATTCTATGGAGAGATAAAACAAACTAGAGCTCCCTGCCACCGTGTGCTTGGTTTTCTGTTTCTCACATGGTTTTTTGTTATAGATTCATAAATAAAAGTGAATATACACTCTCACCAACTTTCCTAAACCAAAGGGCCTACCATGCCAGGACACTGGAGTCTTACTTTTTGTTTTTTTTTCTCTAAAATTTTTCTTGTTACAAGATGCACAATAAAAAGAAGGAAAATCATGGAGCCGTGAGAAGGGAAATGTGCTGGCCGAAGTTGGGCATCAAGGACTCTGCATGGATATTCATTCAAATGGCAACAGATCCTGCCCGAGGCTAAGCACTAGATGGACTTCTCAGTGTTCTATGAGCCTCATGAGAACCCACTCACAGCCAAAGCTCCATCATACCTGTCTTGTGCAACCCTGTGATCTGAATGGCTTTATCTTGTCAGATTACAATCCTGTCCAGGATCTGGGTCATGCATCATCTCGCTTATCAAAATGACAAAAAGAAAAGAAGGTTTCTTAGTAATCCTTTGAGCTGTGGCTTGGCCACTGCTGAGACACATAGGTCTTATTAATTCCCTGGGCCCCTTTCTTCCCATTAAACTAGTGTTTAAACACATGTTAAAAATGTGTTCTGCGTAAGGCCCAGCTCTGTTTCACACTGGCTCACCCACGATCTCTTTTCTGTGGCTAAGTTAAGGACTGGCTTTCCCTGAGTGGAGGTCACTGTCAGAAGTCCTTCCTCAGGGTGCCGCAGCAGAGCTGGCCTGTCCCGTGCTGTTTCAAGTGTATCTCTAGGGTATACTGTAATGATCTGATCCCACACCCTTATTTTTCTTATGGAGGGTTCCTTGCTCTTCTTCCAGTTCCTGAGACTATCCCCGCAGGTACCACAAGCACTGTCATGAGAGCTCTAGGAACTGAACTCAGATGCTCTGTGACAACAGCCAAGGTGCCCATACTGGCCAGCCTGCATCAGATTCTCAGGGAACTGCTGCCTTCAGTTTGACCGCTTGCCTACTAAACTGCTGTTTATTTTGATTTCTAGGAGCCCTTTATGCATGAGGGAACACATTATATATATTTTTTAGTTGTGACGTATTTTTGAATATTTCTCTATATAAAATTTATTTATATTCAAGTGAGTTTCTTTGCAAAAGGCATCAAAATTTGGAATGGTAGGTTAAAAAGCTCAATAGCCCCCAGGTTAAAATAGAATCTACCTGGTTTCTCATCTATTTTTTAAAAAAAATAATTTATTTTTACTTGATATGAATTAGTGTTTTGCCTGTATGTATGTCTGTGTGAGGGTGCAGTTTTAGGCAGGTATGGACTGCCATGTGGGTGCTGGGAATTGAAACCAGATTCTCTGCAAGAGCAGACAGTGCTCTTAAACACTTAGCCTTCTCTCTAGTCCCTCTTCTAATGATTTTATGATTTTACCTTTTGTGTTTAAAGAAGCTATCTCTTTAACTTAAATTCTATTGTCCAAAGTGTACAATTAATCTCTATCATGTAGCTTTCTGTCTGTATGATAAATTAAATACTTTATACACTGAATGTAAAAGACAGAATGGTGGGCTGGATGAGGTGGCAGGAGGATCTGTGAGTTCAAGGACAGCTTGGTTTAAATCGGGAGTTTCAGGATAGCCAGGGCTTTACAGAGAGAGACAAAACAAAACAAAATGTTTATTCTAAATGGTGTTTTGGGTCTCTGGCTGCCTGCCTGCCTGCTGTCTTTGAGCATATGGTGAGGCTCTAGATCAGGGTGGAGAATGCATAGTGGAAGTAGCCACTCACCTCGTGGCAGCAAGGAATCAGCGAAAACAGAGGGGTGAAGTGGCTATTACATCTTCAAAGACCCCAGAGCCCCACTCACCCCACCCCACCCCTATAGTCACAGACTACTTTCCTCCAGTCCAAGTCTTTCCCAGTCACTCAAGATCCAAACAGCAGCAGCCTCTGGCTTTTCTACCATCACAGCTGAAGAACTACAAAGCTGAGGTACTGCCACGAACAGTCACAGACTGCACTGGGGGCTGCCTCTGCAGAGCTCACCAGTCCACGTGTCTGTCTGAGGCCCGGTACATCACTGGAGCTGGAGGGCAGGATCTCTACCACTCTCTTTTCTAGCCAGGGCTCCCTGCCTCTTCTTACTTATTTCTCCCTATCAAGCTGAGATTGTGTCTAGTTCCAGAAAAAAAGCCTGTTGGTAATTTTACTAGGACTATATTAAAGTTATAAATTAAATGAGAGAACCCTGGCATGTTTACGACACAGAATCGTACTGCAAGAGAGCAGGGTGTGTTCTTATCTGCTGAAGGTGACTGTGTGTCTCTTAGGAATGGTTGAAGGTATTGTTTGTGGCGGCTTTCCCCATCTCACAGTAGATTATTCCTGGATTTATGACCCTACCGCACACAGGCTGCTCTTCCTGTCTAATCTTCTAGCTGCTGGTTACTTCAGCTTCTGTATTAAGGCTTCTATCCCACTAAGTTCTTTTATTGGTATTAATAGAGCCTTTGGATTTTCTAGACATAAACTTACCCTACCCACACACACAGAATTGGGGCTGGAAGTCACTTGCTTCCTAGAACTCAGTTCAACTTCTTGAATGACTTCTGTTATGTAGGCCTTACCCTGTCTCTGAGGGCCCCACAGAGCTGTGTGGGTGCCCTGAGATCACAATCCCACTTCTTCTAAGACAGAATCCTGCTTTGCAGCCGGCTGGCCTGGAACTAAGCACAGCAGGCTGGCCTCAAACTCAGAATTCGCCTTCTATCTCTTGAGTGCTGGGATTGAAGATATGCCTAGGCTGCTGTTATTGTGTACCACGTATGATGTATGTGTGAGGTTACATGTATGGCATGCCTGTGGAGGTCAGAGGTCAACTCTGTAGCGTTGGTTCTCTCACTCCATGTTTACGTGGGTCTCAGGGATTAAACTCAAGCTGCAGGCTTGTCCAAGAAGCACCTTTGCCCACTGAGTCATCTCACCAGCCTTCAAAATTATTCCCAGCTGATGATCAGAGGTGATGACTGCATCCTTTTGAGGAAGATGTTCAAAATGTCCTTCTCTTCCTTCACCGGTTGAAGAGTCCAGCTTGCTGTCCCCAGTGCCCATGCCACCTCTGGACTCCAGTGGCTTTGTTTGCTGCTATTCAGCCTCTCTCATGGGGAGAAGCACCCGAGTTTCCCAGGCTCTGCCTTACAGGCAGGCAGGTCAGAAAAGCTCTTCTTTCTGTATAGAATGACAGTGTGGGGTTGGCCATTTGTACTTCCTTCCCTCTTGGCTACACTCACAGGACAAACCCTCCATGTCACAAGTGGTTTTATGACCTCTGAGGTAGCCTACCTGACCACATGGTGACGTTGATGTGTACCTGCACTGGGGAGCAGTGTTGCCATGTGGAAACACTCGTAATCACTGCTGAAAACACCTTCACATGGTATTCTACCTTACCAGACAGTGAGACAGCACCCAGAACCATTTACACAGTACACAGCTTTGCTGACTGGCTTGCACAAAACAAAGGTTTCTGCAAACACATATCCCTAACACGTCCTTTCCCTTCACTGGTGTTCTGCAGACTATAACCTATACTCGAGTCATAAGAGACCCTCGAAGCATCAAATTATATGAGTGAGGTGGCAGGGAGAGAGGAAGAGAAAACATTTAAAGTTTTTCCTGTGAGCATGTTCCTGACTCCTCCTCACCAGATGTGGCTCTCAGTGACAGGGAGGGAGACTCTGCCCAGTCGGAGCTAGGAGACACCCCCCCACCCCCTTCACTTGAAAGACAGTTTCTTCCTCACAGAGAAGGGAGACTAGAAAAACTTAGAAGTATAAAACTAAATTCATCCCAAACACAGACTTAGAACAGCCTGGTAGTTTGAATGAAAAATGTTCTTTAGAGGTTCATGCATTTGAACACTCGGTCCCTGGCTGACGGTGCTGCCAGGGGAGGTTATAGAGCTTCAGAAAGTAGAATGTTGGAGCGGGAGAAGCATGCTGTTGGGTGGGTTTTGAGGTTATAGGGCTTCGGAGCGGGAGAAGCATGCTGTGGGGTGGGTTTTGAGGTTATAGGGCTTCGGAGCGGGAGAAGCATGCTGTTGGGTGGGTTTTGAGGTTATAGGGCTTCGGAGCGGGAGAAGCATGCTGTTGGGTTTTGAGGTTATAGCCTTGCCCATTTCTGGTTTGCTGTCTGTGATCCATGTTTACGGCAGTTGTGATCTGAGCCTCTGCTCTGCCTCCTTTGCCTCGTCTGCCTCCCACTCCTCTGTTGTCTTACTCTGGAACTGTGAGCTAAAATAAACTTTCTCCCGAAGTCACAACAGAAGAGTAAGGAATACAAGTCAAAGTACATAATGAAAACAAAGTAACTGATAGAGCGTCTAAGTACACAATGAGAACCAACAACCCCCACACCCACAGCTGGGTCCTGCACAGAATACAGGTGAAGAGACAAAGCAGTGTTTGCAGTAACAGCGGGGGCTGGGAAGGAGGAAACATGCTAACACAAACAGGCAGGTACGTGTGAGAACGGGGTTCATCTGTCTTCCACCCCAAGCCCCTCACTGCCTAGCTGAGTCCTGAGAGAAACATGCAGAGCAACCGAAGTGAGGTGTGCAGCGCCAAGGGGCTTCCTCATGCCGCCATGGATATCAGAGGTACAGAGGGTTGAGGGAAAAAGGGGGAGGGTTGATTTGGAGGAGTTGAAGCCCCTCCCCAGGGGTGTTCCTCAGTTAGGTAGTGGACAGAGAAACCCTGAGGTTCGATAGGCACCAGGATAGTGCAGCTGGTTAAGGTAAGGCACCAGCACAGGAACACAGGTCTTAGCCCACTGAGGTGCCTCAGACACAGGAAACTGGGGTGGAGTCCACTGTCACCTCAGATTTCTGTAAACCTAGAGCTGTCCCCCAAAGCAAAGCTTAGCAGGCAGGAAGCACGGGTGTCTGCACAGAGCCAGTCTGCATTCCTCCCAGAGCAGCCCCATGGTGGGCCAGCAGGTCAGGGAGGATGCTCAACAATGCCTGACCCATAGAGAAGAGGCTGACCTTGAACTCTCTTCCATCTGAGCTTTAAGTGAAGAAGCAACATGGGGAGCAAGAGAGGAGGTTAGAGGTTAGAGGTTAGGCTGAGAACCTGATCGATTTATTCAGAGAAGAATCTGTTTGCAGAGGAAACAGGAGACAATGGGAAGCTGCAAAGGATACACAGGGTAGGGGGCTGTTGTCTTTGTCCAGGGAAGCCCTTCCTGTGGGTTGCCTGTGTGCACAGGGGTATGCCTGTTTGTGTGCCTGACTCTGGATTATCCCATCAGTACCAACTCAGAGTGTTTCCCCACATTCCTTGACATTGTGCCCTTCATGTTCCCCAGCGGTGCTATAAATAAAACTTTATTAACTGTAATTTGGAAGGTCTGCCTGAATTGCACATTAATTCTGTCTATGAAAAAACCCTCAATTAGCTGGAACCCAGCTTACACCAGTCCTTAATTAACTGCCTCCCTCCCTTATTCTTGTTAATTAGCAGAGAGACAGATGATAACAACAACTTGGGAAACTTATTAAAACCAAGCAAGCATGTCCTTTCTCACACTTGGATCTTAGCTTCAAGTTTCTGGGGTTGTGTGTTTAATATGGAGTGTCAGGAAACTAGAAAGAACCCACAGATGGGGGGGTGGTGGTGAACAAGCCCTTAGGGGCAAAGGGATAAAGACCACAGATTATATAATAGCATAGGGAATACTAACCTACTCTCACCTTGACCTAACATTGGCTTCTGGCCTCTGCATACATGTGCACCCTACCCTGAAATATTGTTAACAAAAAGGACATTTTCTTCCATAACCACAAATCCATTCTCTGTGAATTCTCAGGGACAGTACTATGCTCATGTCATAGCCTCTGGCTTTGGTCTAGGGTTTAGTTCCAGGGCAGTGTTAGGTCACCTTGCAGCATCAGTCTTAATGAAGAATAGCAAGCCCACTTTTTGATTGAAAATCAAGGTGGAAACAGTACAGGTCACTGTCAATATCCACACCATTGGGCTATAAGATGCCAAGACATGGCACAGGCTTACAGCTCAGACTCCAAAACCTAGGCACATGAGTGCTGTGAGGCCACCACCATCGAGGGTGAATCTAGCCCCTGCGTGTTCGTGTCCTTTGTAAATCCTGCCCCTTCTTCACCTGCCCTGACTATAGACAAGCTCACACCTTCTGCAGTTTTAAATACACGGAGCTACACGGTACATAGCTCCATTACTGGCATTTTTCAAGTGGCACTGTTTTTGTTTGTTTTTAAGCTGTTGATTAGCATGTATGGAAAAGTTGACATATTCGCCTCTTAGTGTCCATTTGGACTACTTCCAGCTTTTAACTATTAGAACAGAGCTTGTGGTGGTGACCTGCTCCTGTGACCCAGTCCCTGAGAGACTGAAGACTGTAACAGTCTCAATGCCAGTTCCCAGCTTCCAAGAGAGTCACTCTAGATGTCATGACACAAGTCTGTGTGACAAGTGAGAACTCAGAACAGAGCTGCTGGACGAGGGCACTTGGGCCAAGCTGGAGTTGGAGCCCTGGCTTTAGGGTTAGGGGACATGATAGACAACCGATGCTGCAGGCTGTCCTCCCACCTTAAAGAAATAGTGGAAATTCTGAAAGGGTATGTGGACACATGACTTGAAACTATTTTTCTCACCTATGGCCTGTCTGTCCATGTTAATGCTGTCTGTAGAGTGAAGACACTTTCATCTTGATAAAGATCATTCATTAAGTTACTTTGTGTTTTTGCATAACATTGAGATTATATGACTTTTTCTTCTTTTGTTAATATCAGTACACTTACTTTTAATCATTGCCTTAGTTTCCTTTCTGATGCCATGATTAAACACCCTGACAAAGCAATGTAAGGGAAAGGATTTGTTTGGCTTACAATTTCAGCGTGCAATCTATTATTGTGGGAGGTCAAGCAGGCACTGAAGCAGCCTATCACATCGCCATCAGGAGCAGAGAGAGAACGCATGTGCACGCTCATTACTCAGCTCACACTCACACACACAGGCCCCAGGCCCCTATCACATCACCATCAGGGAGGTGATGCGGAGGGAGGACGCATGTGCATGCTCATTACTCAGCCCACACTCACACACACAGGCCCCAGTGTGCACGCTCATTACTCAGCTCACACTCACACACACAGGCCCCAGTGTGCACACTCATTACTCAGCTCACACTCACACACACAGGCCCCAGTGTGCACGCTCATTACTCAGCTCACACTCACACACACAGGCCCCGAGAAGGGTGCTGCAGTGAGTGGTGCTGTTCCCAACAACTAATGTCCTCAAGACAATCCCTAGATGTGCCCACAGCCACTTGATGCAGAGGGTCCCCCACTGAGCCACTCTTCCTTTTGATTCTAAAGCAGTGGTTCTCAGCCTTCCTGAAGCTGTGACCCTTTATACAGTTCCCATGTTGTGGTGACCCCAACCATATGACTGTTTTCACGGATACTTCACAACTGTAATTTGTTATGGTTATAAAGGCTGACAGTAGGTGTCTTTTGGTCACTCCAGCTTACTGTTTTTGAATTTGGTTTCTCACTGATCCTGGAGCGCCCTAACTGGCTGGACAGAGCCCCAGGGACCTACCTGCCTGAGGCCATCAGTGCTGAAACCACGGGTGCTCTCTGCTTTTATGTGGATGCTGAGGGTCAAATTCATGATATCATGCTCTCAGGGTAAGCACTTGAGTAACTGAGCTCATCCCCAGCCTTGCGTTGGTGTTTTAGTGAAATTTTCTACTTCAGATCTCTGCATGTGTATTCATGAGGGTTTCTTATGTTGTGTTTGTCTGGTTTTTGGTTTGGTACTGGAGTGTTACTTATCTCATGAAGCAACAGAGAAAGGGTGTACTGCTACCCATATGTCTCCTCCTTAATGTTCAGAAGAATTTTCCATGGAAACCATCTGGACTTGTGGTGTTCTTTGATACATAGCTACTGAGCTCATCTGTTTTCTCTTCAGCAAGTCTCCCCTGTCAGTGAGGAACACGCGCGTCTGTCGAGGTCATTCACAATATTTACCTCCCATCCTTTTAAAACCATCAGTAGTATTACTTGCTGGTCCAGGTTCCAGACCCTTTGTGTTTCTTTCCCAGTCTGGGTGATGGTTCCTCACTTATCAGTGTGTTTAACCAGCCGGAGCACAAACTCCATGGGTTGGCCATTTTCTTGATGTTCTGCCTCTTCCATCTCCAGTCTCCTCATCTCCTGTGTTCTTTCACTAAAGTCTCAGGTAGAAGCCGAGGCCAGGATCCTAACACACACAGGCAGGGGCCTCTGCACTGCCTGGCTGTGTTCCAAACACTACTCAGTTTTGTTTTTGTTTTTTGTTTTGGTTTTTCGAGACAGGGTTTCTCTGTATAGCCCTGGCTATCCTGGAACTCACTTTGTAGACCAGGCTGGCCTCGAACTCAGAGATCCGCCTGCTTCTGCCTCCTGAGTGCTGGGATTAAAGATGTGCGCCACCACCCCCAGCTCACTACTCAGTTTTTATTTGATAGAAAAGAAAAAATTTAAGATCAGCCTGTCCGTGCAGTGAGCCCATGGCCAACTAGGGCTACTGTAGTGAGACCCGCCATGAAACAAACAAAACAAAAAACCCAAACCAAACTTCTTGTTTGAAAAGCTTCTATAAAGGTTAATAGTTATACTTATGTGCATTCTATTAAATTATACATATTTTTAATACTTTAGTGATGTGTTATTTATGGTTATAGTATTATATATTACATGCTTGTCTTACATGTTTTCTATTTTAAGGTTTACCTAGGGACTGGAGAGATGGCCTGCTTAGTCAAGTGCTTAGCAAGCTACTACACAAGCATGAGGACTTGAGTTCGGATCCCAAGCCCTCACACAAGTGTCCCAGCATACAGCGAGGTATGTGAGGAGGGAGGGATGGACGGAGGGATGGACAGAGACTGGACAGAGCTGGCCAGCCAGTACAGCCAATCAGTGAGTTTCAGTGAGAAATGACAGTAATGAAAAAAAAACAAACAAACCCACGCCATGTTGACATGTGGCCTCTGCATGTATGTACACACACACATATGCATGAACACACACATGCACACTGGTTTAGAGTGCCACTCCATTGCAGCTGTAGGGCACACTGTGAGTCAATGCCTCTAACTGTCTATAGTGCATGCTCAGCCTGGGAGGTGGCCTATTACGTGGGACGAATGCCCTCCCTGGTGGAGCATCCAGCCAGTAGACAGCGCTACATCTTTTCTCCACTTATTGACACATTCTGTTCATTATCAAGGCAACACTCAAGTCTCTACTGCACCCTGGCTGTGTCAGGGAGCTACACTCCTAACCCATCTGTTCTCCCCATGGGCCCTCACACTGCATTAGAGGACTTTCTTTACCATACAACACCGACTATGACTCTGCCTAGCACCTTTTCTGGCTCTATGGCATGGTACAGCCTTTCATAGCTGTTACTTTCAACCTGCTTGTGTCTTTTTATTGAAAAAATACTTTTTGTAGGCACCACAATGTCTCCTTACGTACTCTAACTATGTCCCCACATTAGTTAATTTCACCTAATCTAACTATTCCCCTGCAGCAGTTACTTTCACTTAATCTAACTACCCTCCTGCATTAGTCACTTTTCATATTGCTTTGATATGAAGCAGCCTAAGAGAGGAAGAGTATCTGGGTGGCTGGGCATTCCATCTTGGTGAAAGTCTGTGCTATTTGGAGCAAAGGAAAGAGAGCCTAGCTGGCTTTCTCCTCCCCCTTTTCTTTGATCTTGGACCAAGCACACTGTAGCCTACATTGAGGGCAGATCTTTCATCCCCAGTTAATCTTTTCTAGAAATATCTTTGAAAGTGCAGTCAAGGGTGTGCCTCTCTACTGCCCTGGCTGTCCTGGAACCAGATATGCAGACAGAGATCCATCCACCTGGCTGCCTTCCCGGTGCTGGATTAACAACTGTCACCACCTCTGGCTCTAGGTAACACTTAATTCACTTAAACTGATAATCAAATTTAGCGACGTAGCTGTGCACTTCTTAGTTACTTATGTGGTACAGGTCACAGCTACCTCCCCTTACTCTGGATTCCTGCTCACTCCTCCCTTCCTTCCACTGGACCACGTATATGTGTGTAAGATTTCATATTATCCGTGTGCTGGCTAGTTTTATGTCACCTTGACACAGGCTAAAGTTAGGTGACAGGAGGGAGCCTCAGTTTAAAAAAAAAATGCTTGAATAAGATCTTCAGGCGAGCCTGTAGAGCATTTTCTTAGTGAATGATGGGGAGGGCACAGCCCACTGTGGGTGGTACTATCCCTAGGCTGGTGGTCCTGGGTTCTATAAGAAAGCAGGCTGAGGAAGCCATGTGAACAAGCCAGTAAGCAGCACTCCTCCATGGCCTCTGCATCAGCTCCTCCTTCCAGGTTGTGGTCCTGTTTGAATTCTTGTCCTGACTTCCTTCAGTGATACATTAAGATGTAGAAGTGTTCAGACAATGAAATCCAGCCCCTTACCTCATCTTGCTTTTGGTGATGGTATTTTATCACACCTATAGTCATATTAACTAAAACAGCTATCTTTAATTCCTGTTCTGCCTTCAGGATTATTTAAAGAATGCCATCTACTTTTTCTTTATGGGGTGCTAGAAACAGAACCTAGGGCCTTGTCCCCTAGACAAGCCCTGTTCAACACTGTTAGTAGTCCATATGCAGTCCACAGACCAGTTCAAAGTAAAAGAGCCGAGGAAGGATTCCTTTGGTCTCTTTCCCCAACAATGCACAGTTACCATGAGTTCTCCCTCCATATGCTGTCATTTCCAGGATACACTTTAATAAACATTCAAAGTGAGCTTTCAACATTAAGGAGAAGAAATGCCAAGCCATTCAAACAGCACTCACCCCGAGTGCTTCCCACTGTCACACTGTCACGTGGTGGCTTCAGTCTGATGCTGGGGATCTTCAAGGTGTGTCTTGATATCTCTGGTTTGCTTCCATCTTTGAGACTCCAAGCTGATAGACTTTCCTTCAGAGCTTAGATGTTGCTCTGTGGTCAGCTTTTCTATTTGTATGACTTGGCTAGGAGTCTCCTAAGGTCCTAAACTTGGCTTTTTCTTACTGACTGGACTGTTACAGCCATTTGGTCGTGAGGTGTTAGTGGATCTCCCTTACAGTTCATGTAGCTGGAATGTGCTGAGCTTTCTAGATCTGTGGTTTGTCACTTCTTCAAATATTCCTATGTCCCTCACGGAGCCAAATACAACACGTGGGACTCTGCAGCTGCTGCATGGCTCCATGATACTCCTCAGATTTCCAGAACTTTCCCTCCTCATGCAATCCCATCACTACTTTCTCCTGTGAGTAGAACTCACTGCTGAGCACCCTAACTTGTTTCTGAGGTCACACACAGTTGTTTTTATTTCTAGACGCCTGTCTGATGACTTTTCTGATGGTAGAGGGTCCTGTCCTTGTCTGCCAAACCTGTCATCTGCAACAGCTTTGAATAGTTTTCCACGGATCAGTTTCTTCTCATTATAGACTTATTTCCTGGTTTGTCATGTGCCTGGCCATTTAACAACAGGGTTAAAGGTATAATATTGAGGCACAGAGAGTGACTCTGGGACTTGGGACAAGCGGGCTCTGAGGAGGCTTGCCGTCCCTGTCCCCAGGCAGCTGTCTCAGGTGGGTGTCCCTGT
The DNA here is from genome assembly GCA_902729485.2 of Mus minutoides. Lineage (NCBI taxonomy): Eukaryota > Metazoa > Chordata > Mammalia > Rodentia > Muridae > Mus > Mus minutoides. The sequence goes on along the minus strand of LR750189.1, from coordinate 601,732 downwards.
AATATGCAAAGCCCCTCAGTCAAAGGGAACATCATTCTTTATATTGTTCTTTCCGAGATCTTCTGCTTTTCTTCTGCCCATACTTCTTTTTTTTTTTTTTTTATTTTAAAGATTTTTATTATGTACATCTCTGTCCATGCACACGGTTGCCATATGAAGTGGGTGTCTGACCCCTTGAAGCTGTAGTTATAGGTGGTTGTGAATTATCTGATGTGGGAGCTGGGAACTAAAAACTTGGGTTCTTTGAAAGAGCAGCCATCTTTTCAGGTCTAAACCCACCTTAAGGGCTGGCTGACTTTTGTCCTTTGCTTGGGTCCTCTAAGACCCTAAGGAGAGCAGCACACAGCAGTGTTCCTTAGATACCTGGGAGAGATGGGTCCTGATGAGCTTTGGAAAGCAGAGTCTCGCCTGAGAAGGCACCACTCTTCTCAGACCTCCAGAGCACGCCAGAACGCCGGGTGGCTGCTGCATAACAAGCACGGGGTACTGTGCCTTAGGTTTGTCTAGACCACAGGACATCTCATCTAGAGACTTTATGTACTGACATAAAGATCACTTCATCTGTAGAGTACTAAGTACTAGGAACCCTCACAGTGGCAGACGTGGAGTCAGCTGGGCACTGTGAGCTTGGTCGGTCACATATGCCACCCAAACAGTGAGGCAGCTGGATGTCAGGCCAGACGTGAGGAGGGGGGAGGGGAGGCAGCTCATACCTACATGGAACTTTTTTTTCTCTGAGAATTATGTCCAAAGTCATTAAAAGAAGGAAAGATGAGGAAATAAGGGTCAGTGTCAACCGCAAACATTCCAGAATGGCCCTCAGCAAGATGACCGCTGTTAAATAAACAGCTGCAACAAGCTGGTTAGGAAATTAACTCAGACAATGGTCCCTAGTGCCTGCAGGCAGTTACCAGAACATTGCAGGCAAGGGAGTCCTAAGCTGAGCACTGGTATCACACACACAGACTTCAGCAGGGCTGTCTGCTCAGAGCACTGCAGAGTCTGTGCTCACAGCTGAGCTGCATGCAGCCCTGGGCACAGGAAGCCAATGTGTCCAGGAGATAAACAGGAATGGAGAGAGTCAAAGTACCAGAGTGGAACTTAGTGGTCAGCTTTAGTCACTTCAGTGATCATAATTATGGTGAAGCACTGTTAGGAAATGTCTCCTGCTTCCATATCCAGCTCTTCCTAATATTTCAAATGCAGGTATACCTATCTTTAGGCACAAAAATACTGAAACTAAACCAACAGAACAGACAAATAAAAAACTAAATCCCAAACTGATAGTCATGACTAAATTGCTCACGTGAGTTCATGCAGCACCAGCAGACACAAGTGACTCGGCACCCCACTCAGAGACCTGTGCTCTGTGACCACTTCTGCCTTTGCTCCTTTGCCCTGGCTTTGCTCCTTGGCAGACTCCCAGGAGTCTTTCCATGTGGCTTCGTGGCCAGATATCAAGGAATGTTGTCAATTCTGAAGAAGCTGATATAGAAGATGAAGATAGTGGGGTAGAAGAAAAGCCATTCAAAAATGAACTCCTTGGAAAAGCTTGTTGTTAATGTAAGTTGGCCTTTATGTGTATCTGAATAAGGGCAACATAGAAATGATCAAAAAGTATGGGCCCTGTGAGCCACAAAAGCAGGCTTCTAGTTTATCAAGAACATATTTCAATGACACAGGTAAGGTGTCTCTGAGGGACTCTATAAATTGAAATGCACAAAAGAGCTTTCCAGGTCATGGTCCTGGTGTTTAAAATTTTGCTGCTGGAGATGGAAAGCCCAGACATTGTTGCCAGGATGCAGAGAGGCCAGTGAGAGCTCTGAGGGTGAGGGAGGGTGCTAGACAGATGAGAGGCAGGGGTCACCTCAGTCCTTTAAGCCTAAACCCACTGCTGTGGCAACATTACCTCGACAGATAGAATGGCAAATACATGGTTGAACTATGTAACATCTGGTAGTGACTGAGCACACAGGAGCAACATTCACCACTTGGCCAGGAACAGAGGACTAGGCCAGCAAAGTCAAGTTCAGCCCCAGATAAGCCAGGACAGGAGGCGTGGCCCAGCAAGACAACTCCAAGCAGGAGCTACACAGGATGTCTACAGCATGGCACCTGTTCAGCAGTGCACTAGGGTCCTGGCTAGGCCACAGGTCCCCAAAACAAGAGACCTGTGATTAGAGGAGATGCACCAGTCGGCTGGTCTAAGGAGACAGTCCAAGCAACTCTAGGGAGCTCACAGAGCTGCTGCACAAGGGTGTACAGAACAAACATCAATAAAGGTCCAAGGTTCAACCACACAGAGAACAGGAATGGAGAGAGCCCTGTGATCTCCATATACAAAACCTCTCCTGCATCCTCACCCCACGAAGCTCTCCACGAGCACTTATTCTGGGAGATGAACATCAGACCAGCATACTACCCAGCTGAGGGTGGAAGTGAATGTAGGAGGGGCTGAGCAGGTGCTGAGGGGATCTGTAGTAAGAAAGGTCAGGAGAGAGCCTGGGCTGAGGGAGTGAAGAGAGAAAAGAACGAACGTGTGGTGGCATGTTGGTATTACAGACAGATGTGGCACCTATAGTCTCTAGGCCAGCCAGTGGCTAGGGAAAAGGTCACAAAGAATATGGCTGAACAAGGTCCAGGGTTGAGGGTGAAGTGTGGACAACCTCAGAGGAGCACAGCATGGTCCAGTGACAGAACAATGAGGAGCCCAGGTCTCAACTTCAGTGACCAGGAATAAAGAATGCCCGGGGGAGAGGTTGAGGCTGTGTCTGGGCTAGTAAAATGCTTAGGTAGCATGCACAGTAGCCCACCCAGGCTCTGCTCCCAACACTGCATACACCCTTAATCTCAGCACTTAGGAGACAGTGGGAGGATCAGGAAGTCAAGGCTCTCTGCATCTCCACTGCCTCACAGAAAGGGAACAAAGAGCCTGTGAAAACCAGCACCTCCTTTCCCAGAACTGCAGAGACTGCCGTCCTGACTCACAAATAGAGCCAGAGCCAGCTCAGGCCACCATGCTCGGCTTGTCATAGTCAGAAACATGGCCTGTCATGCCTGCGTTGTCTTCTCTGAGCTGCAAAGTCCCAATCACTTTATGAAGCTGATGTGAACATGGACTCTTCCTACACAATCCTTGTGAAATGTTGTACACACACACACACACACACACACACACACACACACACACACACACACGACAATGATGATGACTACATGACTAGAAACCCACTGAAGCCAAGCTGGAAACAGACTTGATTCTTCTATATTAGTGGTTCTCAACCTTCCTAATTCTGTGACCCTTTAATGCAGTCCCTCATGTAGTGGCCCCAACCATAAAATTATGTTTGTTGCCACTTCATAACCGTAATTTTGCTACTGTTACGAACTATATCTGATATGTGACCCTTTGAAAGGGTTGTTTCCCCCCAAATTCTCAACTGTCTCAAAAGCAAGCCCAGAACCTAAGGTGCTAAGGCCAAGGCTGATCTCTTTGCCTCCCTCCTTGCCTGCCAGCGTCGTGAGCAGCCTGAACACACGCCAGTTCCATCTGCTCCCCATAGTCCCTGCCAAGCTGATTCTAACCCCATGTGGAATGCAGTCTGAGATCAGGCCCTTCCCTGTCATCCAAGACGTTCACCTTTGATGCCAACTCATCTGCCTGGGTACTCTGCACCTGCTCTCCACATCTGCACACAAGGACCTCATAGGCTATGACCACTAGCTGGGTCAAATCCTGACCACTCAGGGAGCCCATCTTGTGTTACAGCTTTGTCCGCAGGCCGTCCAGTATGGTTTGATGGAGATGCTGCCTCTCCCGGCTGCTGCTTGAATTGAGAATAGGCCCCTCTGCACCCACCTCAGCTCCTCTCATTCAGGAGCTTCTTCCCCTCCATCTTATCCCATCAGCTACTTTACATTGGGCTATTTCAGAACCAGACTTTACTTCTTGGGGTTCTCTGTCCCATAGCTTGCTACAACAGCCGAAGGCTTCATCCTCTGCTGTCTTCCCAGAACTCTGGATCTTTTTACTGTCCCTTGCTTGCTTGAAGCATCAGCCTCTAGCCCTTTGTCACAGTCCTGACCCATCCTTGCTGTCAAGGTACACATGCTACTCCACTACAGATCACTGGCCTGACTGTTCATTTTGTCATACTCATGGTAGTGACTCCTGTTCTTGCAAGGTATGACTCTGGCCCCTCAATGAATTTTTTTTTTTAAAGCCATCTGTGCCTTTGTGCTCTAGATGGCAGTTGAGGTCAAGGATGAGGACCTCTTTGCCACTTGCAGACTTGAGCACAAAGCTATGAGTATAGATACCATCTATCTATGTGGCGGAGAAAAATGACTGCAGGGCCAGGAGATGTAACAACTGGAAAGTGCTGGGGCTAGGAAGTCACTGTAAAGAGGGCCATTAAGGCTCTCCAGGGCTACAGGCAAGATGGGTAAAGACAAGACAGGTGGTAGGCTAAGCCTCAGGCCCAGTGCTAGCACGTTTCAGGACAGGGAAAGAAGGGTATGACAGGACACAGCTTTGGGGGAAGGGGCAGGCTGGGTTCAGGGCCACTTGTTGCCATTGTTAGGAACACAGAGAACAGACTTAAGAATGATCAGGGAATGGTCAGAGTGCAGGTGTCAGGGGACACACAGAAGACAGACTGGTCATCTGGCAGCTGGCAGAGAATAGGGATGGTTTGGTAACCAGAGTTGGATGTTGGGGGAGAGTTTTACTCTGTGAAAGATGACAGGCACAGACTTCAGGCATACAAGTTTGGGAGGGCAGGGGAAACACAGGAGTGGCCAGCCCCACCTAACACCTGGGGGTCACTGTGAGGTGGGGTCACTGTGAGGTAAGGTCACTGTCAGTCAGGTGGGGTCACTATCAGGATGAAGGAGGTTACTCACACTGTCCACAGCGAGGATTTTCGCCCAGATGAAGACGAGGAGTGGCCGCAGCTCTCGGGCTGAGCTCTGAAGCAGCTTCAGTACATAGGGGAAGATGCCCACCGACAGGGCCTGGAGGTAAGAGAGTCAGCACAGGCGTGAGGCCCCTCTCCACTGCTGCGGGCTTAGTTCACTCCTCAAGTTGCCAGCATCTCTGGCCTTTCCTATGCAGGACCAAGCTGGAGGAACCACTGTTGGATTCTTCTGTCCAATTTTAGACTCTCTCTTCCCTCCTTCAATGTTAGCCTTCCTATTTTTAGGCTTTTCTCCCTCCTCCTTCAATGCTAGCCTGCAAACGATCAGTCTTTGTAGACAATATCCAATTATTAAGAACATGATGAGTGCTAGCCTGCTCAGACCACAGCACTCTGCACAGACCCTATGCAGGTCATTTCACTGTGTGTCACACACAGTGGACAGCTCCTGTTTATAATGTGAAAAAGATTTCTAATTGTTCCAAACAGTATTGTTTTAAGCTTCATTATTTAATTTTCTGTAAGTAGGTGCATGTGTGCACACCTGTATTTTGGAATGCTTATGTTCGCACAGGAAGCCAATCTCCTCTCCTTGTTTTCTGATGGTCTGGAAATAAGCCTGGAGCTCGCTGATGAGACTAGATTCCCCCTTCCCTTTGCTTCTGAGAGGGTGCTCCCCCATCTACTACCACCTCGCCCTGCTAGCATCCTCCTTCCCCAAGGCATCACGTTCCTATAGGATTAAGTGCATCCTTTCCCACAGAGACCAGACAAGGTAGTCCTCTGATACACATATAGCAGGGCCATAGGGCAGCCCATGTATGCTCTCTGGTTGGTGTGAGTCTTCTTTTTAGCCCCCATTTTAAACCTTTTCTTGCAGACAAAGCCAAATAAGCTTTGCACAGTGCTCTAAGCATCCGTAGTCTGCAGGCTCCGAGCCTCTCTCTGATTTCCTGATGACTCATCTATTGGGAACATGGACCACTGCTTGGTTCTACTGCTGTTCTGTAGAAAGAGGACCCAGAAGAACAGTTCAGAACTGCACCTAATCACAGTGTGGACGGTGAGGGTGCAGACGCCTGGGAGAAAAAGGCCATGGAAGGCTTCGAGAAGTCTAAACTAGAGGGAATCTAATATTGACAAAAGCCCCAGAGCAGCAGAGGTTGAGGATGCCCCGCCCCGCCCCGGGCTGGCACGACTATGGCTGCTTCTGCTTTGGAGTTCAGACTGTCTCACTGAGTCGAATCTCAGCTTCTCTTCCCCCAGGAGAGGCAGGAGACACGCACCAAGCTCACCGCCCAAGGGCCTAAGTCCAAAAAGCGTCCCAGCAAGTCCAACGCTCTCAGCCGGTGCACCTGGCTTAGCAGCACCTGGAAAACAGAAAGACATGGAGTCACAGAGGCAGGATACCTGACTGCTACCCCTCCAAGAAAGCTCCAGTGTGAGCTGGTGGCCCTGAGGGGTCTGACAATATAACCCAAAGGCTTTTTTTCTAGTTGGGCTTCTGCCTGTCAATTCATGCGTTAGACAGACTGAAAAAATAGTTTATTACCCAAGTAAACTATACCACCTGCACCAAGAGCCAGAAAGGTCCACACTTTGAGATTGCTTCTTGATGCTAGCAGTCACAAGTTGGAGGATGTAGCAGTCTGGTGTCTCCACACCCCTCCCTCTCCCGTTCGGTCAGCCCCACTCGCTCCGGCCGTCCCGTTCGGCCCCCGCTAGCTCCGGCCAGCCCTGCTCGCTCTGGCTGTCCCCGTTCGGCCCCGCTCGCTCTGGTCAGTCCCACTTGCTCTCTCTGGTCCAAGGATTCGATTATTATTATTATTCATAAGTACGTTGTAGCTGACTTCAGACGCACCAGAGGAGGGTGTCAGATCTCTTTATGGGTGGTTGTAAGCCACCACGTGGTTGCTGGGATTTGAATTCATCACCTTCGGAAGAGCAGTCAGGTGCTCTTACCCATTGAGCCATCTCACCAGCCCCTGGTGTCATTTTTTAAAAGGATCCTGAAGCTGGTTGGGAGAGGTCAGGTCCATGTTACCGTTTGATGGGGATACAACTCAACAGAGCCTGATGGAGCCTCTCCCTGCGGCTACCAGCTGTCAGCTAAGGCCTCTGTTACTGGATGCAAGGAATTCATATGGGAATTCCCTGAAAGGAATCGCGGTCTGTAGTAAGATCTTTTCTCCTTCTCTAATAGAGCTGGCCCAGGCTCTGGAAACAATAAAGGCTTTCAGGACAAAGCTAGGAAAGTAGCAAATTGAGTGAGGCCAGGTGGGCCACCCAGAGCCCTGCATTCCCCAGCTCCTATCCTTTCCTTTGTCTACCCCAAGTCTGTTCTTCAGGGCTTGCTCTTTGAACGGGACCTGGCCGGGGAGACAGAGCCTTGCTGTGGTAGAGGACCTGCTGCTTACGTCTGTCTGAGAGCACATGGAAGATGGGGCGTGTGCTCTCATGGCTACTGCTCCATGTCTGGCATCAGGCTGGCTCTAGAGGTCTTCTCTTTCCCTGAGAGAGTGTGGGTTGTAAATGGAACATGAAAAATAAAGCTGATAAAAGCCATTTACAAAAGGACTATTGCCAGACCCCAAAGAACTGGATAAACACGCTGGGCCCTGGAGCCCTGCTGTGGGGAGGGCCAGAGCTACTCTGATGTGCTGCTGCAATAATAGGCAGGCTGGAGAGAGGCTGTGTGGTGATCCAGGTGACCCAGAGGCGCCCGCCCCCAGGGCTGCTGCCATTTACCGGGATCACGCAGGCATCACTCCTCCCCAGGCCTTGTCCAGTTGGTGTTATTTTTTTTCCAATATTTTTATTAGATATTTTCTTATTTTACATTTCAAATGCTATCCCTAAAGTTCCCTCCCCCCTCCCCACGCCCTGTTCCCCTGCTCACCCACTCCCACTTCTAGGCCCTGGCGTTCCCCTGTATTGGGGTATATAAAGAGTGCAATACCAAGGGGCCTCTCCTCCCAATGACGGCCGACTAGGCCATCTTCTGCTACATGTGGAGCTGGAGACACGAGTTCTGGGGGTTCTGGTTAGTTCATATTGTTCCTCTTCTAGGGCTGCAGACCCCTTCGGCTCCTGGGGTTCTATCTCTAGCTTCCCCATTGTGGGCCCTGTGTTCTATCCTATAGGTGACTGTGAGCGTCCGCTTGCTTCTGTAGAGACAGCGTGGGCCCTGTGTTCCATCCTATAGGTGACTGTGAGCGTCCGCTTCTGTAGAGACAGCGTGGGCCCTGTGCTCTATCATATAGGTGACTTCTGTAGAGACAGCGTGGGCCCTGTGCTCTATCATATAGGTGACTTCTGTAGAGACAGCGTGGGCCCTGTGCTCTATCATATAGGTGACTTCTGTAGAGACAGCGTGGGCCCTGTGCTCTATCATATAGGTGACTTCTGTAGAGACAGCGTGGGCCCTGTGCTCTATCATATAGGTGACTTCTGTAGAGACAGCGTTGTCAGGGTCTTGGTGTTACTTTGCTTTGTTGTAGAAACATTTGGCTAGTTTCTAGCTCCTCTTGCAGTTCCAGGACTTTCTTAAAACTATGCTAGACACATGTAAGAGGAGCAGTGATAATTATTTTCATAATGTCAGAAAAGATGTAACAAGTTAGCTCTCTTTGACCTAAGGTCATTCTACAAAGTTCCCACTTCAGGAGGAACAGGCTATTGGTAACTGTTTATGTTACATGCATTCTTCTTTCTTAACTTTTTTTTTTTTCCTGGCTGAGATTACTGGGGCTTTAGACAGGGAAAAACCCAAGACCTGGGATAGGTGAATCACCTCCTGAGATTGTGAGGCTGCCTGTGCTGTAGGAGAGACTCTGGTGTATATGTGTGAGGGCGCTGTGTTCTACAGAAAGAGACTTTTGAGCTACAGTTGCTCTGAGCATTTGGCACAGTGAGATGGATGGTTGTCCACCACAATGTGGTTAGCAGCCCTAGTGAGCAAACACAAGCCTTCTTTGAAGGAAGCGAGGCCAATGTCCTTAGGCAGGTGGAAACCAGACCCATGGCCATTTTATAGAGGAAAGTATGAGTGCTTTGGAGAGTGATGGCCCCATCCCTGGCCCTTGGCAAGCTCTGCCCCTCCCTCTGCTCCTCCAGAGATATAGGCTTCCTAACCTTCCAAGTGGTATACCCTCATGATTTCCAAAGCTTCTGCCTGAGCTCAACTGCCCCCGAAACTTGATAAATAGTATTTTCTGGCTTTTACAGTAAGTTGCCAATCCTAGGTATCTGATCTAGCCAATGGTCCCAGAGTAAAAGGTCTTTTCTTAGTCATAGCCTAGCTCATCAGTTTCTCCCACAAACACACATTTAATAAGACACAATCTTTGTGACTTATCTACCCAACTGTGATGACAAATCCACTATTCATATCCCTGCCCCATGTCATTTTAGTCAGCAGACAGTAAATGGGTCCCCCAGAACCAGACTAGTTTGCACATGCATTACTGACACACAGAGAAGGTACTGTTTTTTATGAGGACCACAGCAAGGACCTGGTCTGTCTGTGCTGCTCTGGTATTGGTCAGGAAATGAATGTTATAGTCCCATTAGGATCTGCTTGGTGGCCTCACCCTTTCCTCACAGGACAAATTTACATCTTGTGTCCTTCCAAACAGAAGGAGGTGGTGATGCCAAGATTCTGCACCATAGCAAGGTTCTCTGGCAGTAGCACTTCATTAGTTCCTAATGTGTAAGCAGGAGGAGGGAGTGGTGATCTATCCCAATCTGTATTTAATTGGGATAGGAAAAAGGGAATTCAATGGCTTTGCCAAGAGAAGGCCACTGGGAGTAAGCAAGCATCTACTGACTTCAGATCAGATGTAACACATCAATGTACCATTCGCCTGAAGCACAGTCCCATCTCCTGAGGAACAGGTGTCTCAGTTAGGCCTGAGGGAAGCGACTGACCTGCAGGACGATGGGCAGCTGCTCTGGGGGGCTCCTGTTTTCCACACCCATTGTGAGCCACACCTGGAATGCCGTCAGCTGCTCGGCAAAGAATGGGCTGTGCTGTGGGAAAAGCCAAAGAGTTGGTTAGGGAGGCAGGTTTCTTTACACCACCCTCACCCCTCAGTCCTGACAAGGCAGTGACCACAATGGACAGAGCTGGAGGGCACAGTACAGGCTCTGTCAACAGCCTAGACAGGAGACAGAGGAAGTCTGAATGTGTGGCCTGTCAACCATCAGGGAGGGTGTGCTAAGAGGTAGCTGAGGGTCACTGCATCCCTGAGCCCCCGTCCTCTGCAGGAGAGCATATATGACTTGTAGGAACACGAGGCCATTTTAAGCCCCGAGCCATGTCTCCAGAACCACCATTTCTTCACTATCACTATGAGTATTATTTTGAGAGAGAGAGTTTCCCTGTCTACCCACACCAGCCTGCAGTTCATCATCTTCCTTCCTCAGCTTCCCGAGAGCCGAGATCGCAGGTGTGCACCATATTTAGCCTGGTTTTTTTTTTTTTTTTTTTTTTTTTTGAGGTTGAGCTCTAAAGAAGGGACCTAGGACCGACCCTAACTCCTAGGTCAAGGAGACAGGTGGGACCTTCCAAGAAAATGGTGAAGGAAATTGTCGTGAAGATAGAGCAAGATCATATGGATGTGGGGCTTTGGAAGCCAGGTCAGTAATTGGACATGACTAAGATTATGACCCAGCGTGGGTTACTTCAGAGATAGAGAGGTCAGTCTAAATACTGTCCTGGATACAGCAAAGCACAGCAAGATCGAACACACACAAAGAATAGGAGTCAGAAGAGAGAAGGTGGAGGCTCCAGGGCAGACAGGCTATGGAAGGAGGCGGCTCCAAGGAGGGAGACGGGTGGGCATGGGGTGAAAGGCCAGCACTGTGAAAGCCAAGGGAGAGAGCTAGGTGAGGCACTGACCATGGAGTGAGGGCACTGTGGGAAGGCTGGCACTGCAGCAGAGCAGGGCAAAGCATGCTGCCTGGCTGTGTGAGCTGAGACTTTGCCTACTGCCCTGTTACCTGTGAGGGAGGTGTGGCGGGAACGGATAGAGGCGAGAGAAGAGGAGCTGAGGTCCTGTCTGTGGTCACACTGTGCTCTAGTTTCTAAGGACCCACGAGGGATGGCTGCGTAGGCGAGCGAGGGGGCAGAGGCAGCACACTTTAAGCACCAACACCCTAGCACATGACCATGGAGTAGAGCTGCGGCAGAGGGCACTGGAGAGGCTGGGAGGGAGTCGCCAAGATCCCTCTGTTCCCATGCTAGTGTAAAAACTCACAGGAAAGGGGTGGCTTGGGGGTGAAGGGAGACAACAGGATTGGAAGAGACTGGGAAGCCAGAGGTCAGGAGCCTGTGCAGTTTCTCATTCTGCACTTCACCCACACTGCCCCAAGAGCTGCCTTCCGTGGGCCAAACAGTTCAAAATACTGGGTGTCTTGTTCCCATACACATTTTTGGGGTAGAGGCCTTTCTCTTTTCCCTGGGGGAGATGGCTGTATCCATTAGAGGTGTCCCTGTGAGCCTGGTAGTCAGGGAAAAGAGCTGTGCCTCCAACCTGCAGCACACCTTTTCTGAGAACCCATCAGAGCCCAGGCCCTGCAGTAAAGGCCCAGTGACGTGAGGGTCATGAAGTTTACCTGCCACTCAGAAAAGTACAGGGCTCTGTGCCATCAGCTCACACAAAAGAGCTCATACTCAGGGCAGCCATGAAGCTGGAAGGCAGCTCCCTAAGTGGTTTTCTTATTTTCAAGTAGGAATCGCTCACCAATTGTTTGAAAACCTTATTAAGAACCTCCTTCCCTACAGCCCACAGCATCCCGGTGCTTGCCTGGAAATGAGAATCACACGCTCTCTCTCCAGTCAGCTTCTGTTCATGGGCTTTCATGGTGTCCACTGTGGAATGACCATTCTAAGCAAAGAGTGATTCCTGATCCAGCCACATGTGGCAGCATGTACTGTACTCCCAGCATAGAGGGGACAAAGGCAGGAGATGCTGGCCTGGTTTACCTAGGCCAGCCGGGGTGACACAGTAAAGGGTGTGAGACCCTTTCTACAAACTCCCAACTCCTTCACCTAATCCTGACCAAAGAAGAGAAGCGTATCTTTGTAAACTATGGGGCTAAAGCCAAGGGAAAACACTGGTTCAGCCACACAGCATGCAGACTGCACAGGTGGCCATGTGAGCACTCAGAGCTGGCGACCAGGCCAAGCCTCTCAGGTGACCTTGTCAGCAGACCAGAAAGGAACAACCAGGAAGAACTGAGGGACGGCGTGTAGCTGTAACCACCTGTCCAGTCTTCTCTGACAGACTGCACACGGACATGCTGCTGCAGGTCTACGTCAGGTCCCATGAGCAAAGGCCACAGTGAGAGACTCAGGCAGGAGCGGCAGCGTCCTGCTCCATGGCAGTGCTTATCCAGCCGGGTTTATGCTGTGGACACCACTGTGCTGGCCTGTCCCCTGCTACTCTCCCTTTGCTGGGCTAGGTGACCTGAGCTGGGGGGAAGGGGGCTCACCGAGTGAAGAGACAGTGGTCTCTGTGGTCAGGGCGTTTACAGCACCCTTGTAAGGACACCAGAGCCTGCAGAAGGGACCTCTATGTCAGCTCGCTAGCCCAGGCTTCCTGACGTCTGGGACATTCCTCCTGACCCCTCTTCCTACCTTAATAAGCACCAATTTGAATGGAGTTCTAATTCCTTTAGGTAGAACCTGTCACTTCTGTTAATTCTGAAGACTAATATATACATTATTTAGTCTAGTTGACATGCAACTAAACAGTACACATACAAATAAAACCAAACCAAACCAGAATTTAGTTGTGTGGCTCCAACAATGATAAGATTCAGTATTATACAGAAGTCAGCATTCCCAACTCAGTGCACAACTCTCCCCTAGCTCAGCCTATGCCCAGCAGGTTCTCTGAAGAAATGAACTAGTGAGCATACACATGAGAACACAAAAGGTCAGATGTAACAGGGGCAATCTTGGAAAAGAACACAGCTGGAGGACAGATTAGCAGCTTCAGCAACATCTGTAAATGCTCAGAATCAAAACTATGAACCCAGTGCCTGGACAAAGTGCCCAACAGAACAGAGCACAGAAGCTGGAAGCAGCTCACACAGACAGTCACCAGGTCCAGTATGACCACACTCAGAGAAACACCTGCTGCTCCAGCCCACAGCTCCCATGCAGGGATCATGGCAGAGCCCTGAGAGTAACACAAAGCTCTGGAAGGGAAGACAACGGCATTTGGGGATGCTCACCTCACGTGAGTCAAGATGGCTTTGGACAAGACAGTAAAGGCCCTAATCATTAGAAAAGTTTTACTAAGTAGGAATTTGCTCAACAAGAAGAAAAGGTAAAACATAAAAATGTCATCTTCAGAGTAAGAGGCACCCATCCACAGTGAGACAACGAACATCAACAGATCCATACCAGCTCAGCAGGAAGATATATAAATGACAGACCTCCAGAAGACATGAAACCACACTCTGCCAGCACCGGGGGACACATGTCACTCTTGGCATGGAACCAGATCCTGTACAGCACAAGGGCTACAAACCAAGGACCTTGTGAACAGCTATCTAGTAGCAACCACTAAGCACACATGCAAGTTGTTGCTGTCCTACCAGCGCCTCAGCAGGCAGCACTATGCCCCCCAAACACACACAGGAACCAGCCACACCAAGGATGTGGTCAGCCAGGTCAGAGGACAGTGTAGGAGAGGACTTTCCCAGATTCCAGAGTGAAGGTAAATATCTTAGTATAATACAGTAAAAATGATTTTAGGCTGATCTGGATGACTGACTTCCCCTTTGCCTCAAGCTGCACAGTTCCTGGGCCAGGCAGCACTAAATGTGAGGCTCTCAAATGGACACTCAAAACCTACACTGGTCATGGCTCAGGAAAACATGTGGAGTCTGCAGACACCATTATTCTTTAGGCCATTATCAGAAGCGCACTGTTGTGTGGAGGTAGTCAGACACAAAGAGCACATGCCCTGTAGTAGTTCTCTACAGGGCGCTCTCTGCATGGCAGCAGACAGGCCAAGGCTGCAAAGGGAAGGAGCTGCTTGACTTGTGGGCTGGGTATGAGAGTGTGTTAAAGTGCTGAAGATTCACCAAGCCATACATTTATGAGAAATATGACTTTCTACATGTATTCTATACATTCAAAACAAGGGAAAAGATAAAATAAAAAAAGTTCCAGCATGGTCCAGATCAGTTGCCTTTACACCTTGAAGTTCCTGTAGTGCAGTGTGCTGATTTCATGAGTCAGTGATAAGGTAGTGAGAGCAAAGAAAGCTGACATGGAGTACAAGTGCTCAGATGGAAAGGAGCAGAGCCCAGCCCAGCTCAGCCCAGCGCAGCCCAGCCCAGCCCAGTGCAGCCCAGCGCAGCCGCAGCCCAGACCAGCCCAGCAGCCCAGCTCAGCACAGCCCAGCATAGCCCAGCGCAGCCCAGCTCAGCACAGCCCAGCAGAGGCCAGCCCAGGCCAGCATAGCACACTGTCCTAGAGCCGAGTGCTCACCTCCTAAGCAGAGGGAAGCTAGGATCCAAAGACAAAAACATTCAAGTCTTTTTGGGGGGAGTGGAGAGGGCGTTTAGAGACAGGGTGTGTCTGTGTAGACCAGGCTGGTCTTGAACTCAAGAGATTAAAGGTATGCTACCATTACCCAACAAGACGAAATTCAATTCTCTTTTCTTTTCTTCTCTCTCTCTCTCTCTCTCTCTCTCTCTCTCTCTCTCTCTCTCTCTCTTTTGAGACAGGGTTTCTCTGTATAGTCCCGGCTGTCCTGGAACTCACTTTGTAGACCAGGCTGGCCTCAAACTCAGAAATCCGCCTGCCTTTGCCTCCCGAGTGCTGGGATTAAAGGCGTGCGCCACCACGCCCAGCTCTTCTTTTCTTTTAAAAATTTTACTATATATACTATTTTATTTATTTTATGTATATGAGTGCTCTATCTGCAGATAAGCCTGCATGCCAGAAGAGGGCATCAGATCATATTATAGATGTCTGTGATCAACCGTGTGGTTGCTGGAAGTTGAACTCAGGACCTCTGAAGAGCAGTCAGTGATCTTAACCGTTGAGCCATCTCTCCAGCCCCACAAGATTAAAGTCTGAATGAGATTTTTCCAGACATCCATCTGCACCAAGAGGCCCTGTCCCTCTCATGACAGCACAAGCCCCTAGGGCCACTGTGGTTTGCATGTCTCCTGTCATGGTCTGCCATGAGCCAAGCGTCATTCTCTATGGAGGTTTGTGACTCTGAAGGAGACTTGTTCCTGCATCAAACAGTTTAGGGAAGACAGGCATACAGGCTTTTTGTTTGGAAGTTGAGCAGTGGATGCTACATGCACCAGGAAAAGACAAGACAAAAACAAAACAAAAAACAAAACAAAACAAAAAACCAGACAACCATCACCACCACCACTAAGTCACACACAGATCTATAGACAAAAACAGACACACACACATGTACACATACAAAGAGTGAGTGAGAGAGAGGGAAAGAGAAACAAACACACACATAAACATACAGAATGAGCCAGCCAGATGTAGACATATACACCCAGAGACATACAGACACACACACAGTGAGAGAGAAAGAGACACACACATATACAGAGACAGATAGATACAGAAATATATACACATGGACACAAAATATATATACATGGACACAAAGATACATAGAAAGAGAGACATAGAAACAGAAAAAAAAATGCTGGGCAGTGGTGGTGCACGCCTTTAATCTCAGCACTCAGGAGGCAGAGGCAGGCGGATTTCTGAGTTCGAGGCTAGCCTGGTCTACAAAGTGAGTTCCAGGACAGCCAGGGCTATACAGAGAAACCCTGTCTCCAAAAACCAAAAAAAAAAAAAAGAAACAGACAGACAGACCTATGCACACAGTGAGAGGGAGAAAGAGACAGATACATACATACACAGAGCCAGTCAGCTAGATGTAGACAGAAAAACACACAGAAACACAATGAGAGGGAAAGAGAAAGACACACATATATACACACAGACAGACAAATATAGACACACAGACATATATACACACAGACACATACAAACATAGACACACATACATGCACATACACATGCACACATATAGAAACACACATGCATACACACATACAAACCAGGCACACACACACACACACACACACACACACACACACACACACACACACACGCTTCAACCTCACATGAAAAGTAACAGCAGAACTCAGTGGTGGAGTATGGCTGCTGTTCACAGGTCTTCCAACTTTGTTCTAGGTTTCAATGTTGTGTAGTAAAATGTTACCTCCCTCTACCCAAACAAGCAACAAAGAGTAGAACTATCTTGACAACAGGACCAAGAGATCTTTAAAAGCCTTTTGCCCCATCATTTTATCCTCTGGGCACACCTGGGCATAGCCTACGCACACCAAGCGTGCAGTGTGCCAGTGTACCCCCAGGCCCAGACTCGATTCTGCCGCAGGATGGTGACAGACGCTGGCCACACACGCGCGCACACACACACACACACACACACACACACACGGAAGGAGAACAGAGTCCCCCAGGCTGCAGGTTTTCTGCTCCTGGCTCACTTGTCAGTGGCCAGCATTCTCTGGGCAGTGACTTGTACAAGAACAAATGAGGGCCCATCACATGTCACTAACTTCTACCCTATCACACGTGTAACTTCTGTCCTAAGCACTTTAGAAACACTAACTCAGCCATCACATAGTCCCTTAAGTTGGGTTTCCCCAGATTCCCTTTTAAACAAGGAAACCAGGCTCTGGGTGTTGGTTCATGCCTTGTAATCCAGCACTCAGGAGGCAGAGGCAGGAAGGTCTCTGAGTTCAAGGGCAGCCTGATCTACAGAGTGAGAACCAGGACAGCCAGGAAGATGTAGAAAGAGTCGGTCTCAAACAACAAACGAGGAAATCAAAGCTCAGAGAAGCTGTCTCATCACACACAGCACACTGCCTGGCTTTCTTGGTTTTGAAATCTAGTGGCTTCTTGAGTAGTGCTGAGTGTACCTTGTGCTGGTGACAGCCCAGTCCCAGCCTCACACTAGGCCTTATGTCACCTCAGCTTCATGAATGGTGCTATGAGCTATGCTCTTGAGGTCAGGGGCAAGGACTCAGTCAGAACTGGTGTAAATACTCCCCAAAGGAAAAAAACCAAGGGAGTTCTCAGAGGCTGCTAGGAAGGCTCTGGGCAGGGCCACCCACGTGTGCATGCCACAAGTGGAGTCGGGTACAGTGCGTGCGGATGCTCAGATCCCTCCTGCATGGTCTGAGGCTGAGGTAAGTCGGGGAGGAGGAGGGTTGGCTTATGAGAGCAGCGCATCAGGGCAAATAGCCTTTAAAGGCTAGCCACCTCAGAACCTAACGAGACCCAGGCTGACCTGAGGCTGAGGTAAGTCGGGGAGGAGGGGTTGGCTTATGAGAGCAGTGCATCAGGGCAAACAGCCTTTAAAGGCTAGCCACCTCAGAGCCTAACGAGACCCAGGCTGACCTGGGTCTTGAAAACTCTTGTTGGCTGCATCTTTTATTCCAGGTAGGTGAACTAAATAAATCCCTGACTCACAGAATTCTGGGTGCTACATGAAGAGCAGTTGTCTACAATGAAGGACCAGGGGTCCCTGGGGAGGGGTCTCCCTGAAGTGGGGACTCACCCTGAAGGCAGTACCCTCTTCGATGATGGTTGGCAGCTGAGAGAGGCAAATGTCCACAGCAAGGTCCCAGGCCTGCCTGGGGAGAGAACAGAGGGCACCCACATTATTAGTTAAGCAGCCTTACTTAGCACGAGGCCTTCACAGGGATGAGCCTCAGGGCCAATGGAGACAAATCCTTCAGCTGGGAAAGGCTGTGTTAGGGGCTTCAGAGCTGACCAGCTGGCAGAGCCATCCAGGAAGTCTGGAGAGGAGATGTAGTCGGTGCTCACTCCACCTGCCTAGTGTGACACACTTCTCTCCAGAACAGAAAGGATGACAGAACTCTTGTTCTTCGACAGCGGTCTGACTCCATCATGACCCTCCCTAACACACAGCCTGCTTACTCCAAATACCTGTGGTTCCTGTGGTAGCTGATGGGATAGCCTGGGCAGAAAAGGGCTCTTTGTTGGAAACACCCCAGTCAGCAGGGCTGGGGTGGTGCCGGCTGTTGACCTGCTGTCCCAGAAGGCCAGGTGGTGTCAACATGCTCCACACCCTGTGCTGCTAGCATGGTCAGGCCTTAGCATCCTCCTGCCTGCATGGCTGGGACATGGCCTGGACCCAAGAGGCTAAAGCTGTGTTGGTGGCGCTGAGCTAAAAGAGAACAGGCAGACAGTGTCTCAGGGCACCAGGTACTACTCAGCACTCTGACAGCACATCTGGGCCCAGCAGACAGCCCTGTCTGCGACCCCACCAGGAGGATGCCCACCCCCTGTTCTCTGTCAAGGCGGTCCTCAGACTACTCCTCTGTAGCTCTGAAGCTTAGGAATGATTTATGCAGCTTCATAAACGCTTCCTCTTACATAATGGGGGACACGGGGACTCAGTGTCTGGGAGCAGACTAGCTGCCCTTACATAAGGCTCTTTGCCAGATGCCCCTCCTCCAGGCTTCTCCTGAAGGACCTGGATGGTAGGTGGGGGTGGGGAGGACTGTAGTGCTGTGGGCTGGGGCTACACAGGCTAGAGAATTTAAAAGTGGGTTTGATCTTGGCCTGGGTATGTATGGAGTATAATTTTATTGATTTCTTATAGTTTTTTAACTTAGAAGAAAGATCAGCAGCACCGTTTCCATGAGGGTGAAAGTTACTAGCATGGTGCCATTGCTGTCCCTGAGTTACTTGGTCACTACACACCAGTCTCTCTCATGATGCTCATTGGAAGATCCTGTAGGAAGCACTGTGCCACAGCCCCCAGTGCAGATTAACTGGAAATGAGAACCAGGTCTTTCAGTCCCTCTGCGCACAGCTTCAGGAATCCATGCTCACCCTTGTTCCCTGGAAGCATCTATGAGATGATCCAGAGCTGGCCTACCTGGCCTACCTGAAGTACAGGTTGAGTAGGCCTGTGGCTTGCACAGACCTAACCTGATGTTCTTCCCTCTTTACTGAGCCACTGCAGCCTTTTGTTATTCTATGACCAAACACCTAACAAAAAGCATTTTGGGGGAGAGGGATTTATTAGCCTCACAGTTTGAGGTTTTCCATCTATCTGCAACAGCTGGCCATGTGGAAGAGGGAGAGGAACAGTGGGTGGAGGCCTGAGCAGGGTGCACAAAGGGAGCCAGACAACTCTTATCCTGTATGGTTCAGGACCACAGCAGGGGGTACGTGAGCCCAAGGAGCTCAGGATGGCCTGATCTGGGGTGGGACTTCAGGACAGCCTAGCCAGACCAGAGGTCTGCTGAGGGTATCTGCAACTCATGGCAGTCACATTAAAAGGTGGCCACAGTGGAGCCCCAGGGGTCCCTTACTTAACCATTCCCTGGTGTAGCTGGCCACATTTCCAAGCACCACTGCCTACATGTGTAAGCGGCCCAGAGTGGCTACTTAAGCAGCTTTGGAATGCGGCTTCCCTGTCAGAATGCCTTGTGTGGTTCTCTCAGACCAAAAGCAGCTCTTCCTGGCACTCCACTTCTAGCACCCAGGGCTACCATGCTACTCTGTTTGTCTTGTGTGTGTGTGTGTGTGTGTGTGTGTGTGTGTGTGTGTGTGTGTGTGAAGCAAGGCTCTCTTCATTCTCCCTCAACGACGCCATCAAGCGCCATTTAAAACGGACTTTTATCTTCCTTGGTGACCCTGGTTCTATCACTGGACAAGTAGCCATGTCTGCAGTACACCTGATACTTCCCAGGCAGTTTCTGGAGTCCCAAGCTTCTCCACAGTCATTACTACGCACCCCCCTCTCAATCCTAGACCCTCTCCTGGACTCCTCCTGGCCGCTCTGTGGCTACAAGAGCCACACTAACAGACCCCACTCCATCCCACCTGCCTTTGCAGAAGTCATCAGCGTTTCCACCAGTGGAAGGGAACAAAGCCTGGTGGTCCCCCAAATGCTGGTCTTTGGCATGGCCACTCAGCAGGTCTGGAGCTATGGCGCTACGTGGGCCTTGTCTCTCCAGGAACCAGTCTCACTATCCATGAAGTAAAAAGTAGTGCTATCCTCCCTGTGGGGTCCCAAGGGACAGGGAGATAAGGAAAAGGCCTTGGCTGAGCTGTAGACCGGTGAGGGGTAGTCAGAAAGGCCAGCACTTGGCATGAATCCCAAGCTGAAGTTCTGTGCACATGGGCACAGCCACATGGGGGCACAGCCACACGGGTGTCAATTTCTCTCATCTTAGGCAGACTTTGTTTTTGGAGTAACAATCTCTTCTCCAAGCAATTTCCTGGAAATGCAGAGATTCCTGTTCTCTCTACTTAGACTAATGAGATTTTGGGCTGGAAGGTAACGGGCACATTTTCTTTATGTCTCAATAAAGGACTAAGACAAGAATGGAAACATTTACATTTCAGGGTAGATTTAAGATGAGAAAGGTTACTCCTTTGGCATCCCGTCCCCCCATCCTCGCCCTACTGTCCACAGACCACACAACCATGCAGCCCTTCCCTGCTGATAGGATTAAGAGGCAATCAGGAAATAATCAAAAGTGGCTCCAACTTTGGGCAATAAATAGCTCCCAGATGGTCAATAAACGCCCGACCGCAGGCAAGCGGGTGCTCGGCAGCATCAGGGGAGACATCTACTCTTTGTTGGGACAGAAGCAAAGTCAATTATTGCAATTAAACTCTATAAAGATGCCTTGAATTTAATCAAATGAAAAGTTTAAATTTCAGGAGTTAGAAGGGTAGAAATTAGGGGAATTGGAGATGGGAAACAGGAAGTGTATCCGGCAGCTGGCTGACTCGACCAGCTGGAGCCCAGCATGACCACTTTTGGGCCTAAGCAGAGAAGACACATGCACACATCCAGCACTCAGCAGCCATGCTGCTGCACCTCTGCAATCTTAAGGCAAACACATTCCAGCCCCCACACATTTGACCCTGTTTTTGGCATGATGGTCTCTGCTGAGCTGTGGCCCCACCTAGGTCCCACATCTGGGAGAGCTGAAGCCACCACAAAGTTCCTTCATCAGTAAGTTGGCTCCAGGGTTTTCACTTATGTTCATTATTTCACTGTTGAAATGAGCAAGGCAGCAAAGGGGCTGCGGCTTAGGGCAAAGGGACAGCACAGAGTAGCCGGGAGGGATACAGAGAAGCAGCAGCCTCTTCAAGAAACCAGAGAGGAGAAAACCTGATCAAGAACATCCAAGGCCACTGGCAGACAAACTCTAAGAATTCCTGGAATTCTTAGAGGTGCCCCAGTCCTGGTCCAGCTCCCTGGGCTGAGGTAAAATGGAGAGAGGCATTTCCACAAGGCATAGCATGCTGGGCACCCTCTCGGGGCCAGACCACATGACTTCAGCATTTCCCATCAAACTGTAAAATTATATAATCATCTCATCCTTAGCACAACTGTCCTCTGATGAGGAGAAGCAGCAGTTGAGTAAACCTGGCTGCATTTTCTCAGCTAAAATTCAACCAATCTTGCAGTCTTAATTTGGGATTCTTGGCTATGGACAAGAGTTTGAAAAGCAGCTTATAAACCCAGTGATAACATCGGTGCTGTACGCCGGTGCTCTATGCGGCACCCAGGTACACTATCTCTCTCTATGGCACCAGGGTGCTCACATCAGGTCTCCGGTGTGTCACACAGGAGGAGCAGAGGTTGGGAAGAGTAAGGAGAGTGGCCGGACAGAGGTGATGGGAGCAGGCTGGAGGGTACAGGATGGGGCCAGCCTGATCTGAACTGGACTTCCTCCCTAAACAGTAAGGAGTGGGGGACTTTCTAAGCTGCTGGTTGAGTCACCACTAGGAAGAGCCTGGTTTTTCAGGAAACTAGTTTAGGATGGCAATCACCCAGGCAGTGGGCTGGAGGAAAGCCTTCTGAGGTAGCACGGGCTCCATCTGCATTGATCAATCACAGCAAAAAGCACAGGTTATTACCACAGAGAAATGCAGGGTTTCAGGACCCCTGAAATTGAGAGTGAAGGAGAACGACTCCCTGATGGCTTTGCATCAAAAATTAAACAGGAACTGCGCTCTGAGTATTTCATCATCGCCTCCCCACCCCCCGCAGGCAGAGAGCACAGCCACAAAGCTGTGCTTCAGCCTTGGTTCTTGTTAGGCTTTGTCCCCTCCCCCACTAGAAATGCAGCCACTCTATCACCACCCAAGGATATAATAACCAGATTTTAAATTATTTATTCCAAAGGCTCTTTTCTGCCTACCTTTCCTGTGAGTTCCCTGGGGATGTGTGTACAGCCATCTATTTACAAGGGAGCAGAAGCCCTGAGCACTACGGGAAGAGTTTCATCACTTAGGGTGGCAGATGGCAGAACGAGGAACCCACCAGTAATACTTCAGAGGTGAGGCCCAGCTAAGGCCTGGCAAGAAGCTCAACTCAGCAGTGGCTTGGTCCTCAGGTAGAGCTACAGAGTTGTAGAGGTGACTGTGGCTCCCCATCTCTTTCTTTCTCCCTCCCTCCTTCAAGGGTCAGCATTTCTGTTAGGTCAGGCTAATGAGGACAGTGCCCAGGTGTCAAAGGGCAGAAGCAGTGATGAGCCCGTTCCACAGGGCCTCCCATGCCCTGAGATGGTAGATCCACAGGACACGAAGGCTTACTAACCATGTAGCCTGTGCTACAGCACGAGACCATAGGAGGAAGTGTAAGGCCGGTGTGTAAAGCTGCCTGTGGGATTGATTCTGGGAGCCCGGACACGGAACTCATTCCAGAGGAAGGCAGACAGAGCAATGATCCTACTGACCACATGGGGTGGGTCTCGCAAAGGTGCTCAGGGTCACATACTCTAGATTTACAGAGTAAAAGTGCTTATGCCAGGGACTAGTGTCTTTCTCTTCTGGGGGCATAAGTATTCTGTGAATGACTCATAACGGAAACAAAGATCACCAACAAGACTGAATGGCTTCCTTCTTTCTGTTCTACCTGGGACCGTGATTGTTTGGCCTGGCTTCTCATTCTGTTTAGTCTAAGCAAAGAAAGCTAAGCACAAGAAAAATTTGTCCCTTGGGGAAGGTGTTTGTGCCTCAAAACCTTCCATGTCCATCTCTAGCTTGGGTGGGATGACCTTCTCAAACAACCCCTACCACAATGGTGTCATGTGTATTATAAGGTTTTCTAGTCTTCCAGAAGGTTCTCTCATGCTTAGTCCACTAGACTCATTCACAGTTCAAATTCTAGGGAGAGTACTTGGTGAGAGCTATGTTGGAATGTGGACAGCTCAGTTTAGCATACAGGAAGATTCTGGCAAAAGACTCACAACCAGATGCCTCAAGTAGCAGTATTAGTAACAAATGCTGAGAAACCATCCCAGCTACACAGGCTGGGGTTGAAGCAGTACAGAGGCCAGTCTCTGGGAAATACAAGTCACCCAGGGCCCAAGGAGGAGGCAGGAGGGAGGCAACAGTCACTCCCATGCCCGCTACACACCCTCATGCCTGCCACATACCCTCTCAGGCCAGAAATGCACGAGGTGGTCCACTAATGCCCCTGACAACCAAGGGAAGTGGAGAGCTTTTCTGAAATGAGGCGTGTTGTACATGGAGCCTCTGATATCCTGGTAAACTGAAGCACCATCCAAGGCAGCCCGGCCAGCAAGCCACACTAGGCAACGGAGGCGGTAGGCAAGGGGATTACATCACACTGTTAGTAGAGCACATACACTAAGGACTGGGGAAGAGAATGACTAACCAACTGGCTTCTCTGTAGGTTGGGGTTACTTGGTAACTTAGTTTCTCAAGGGTTTTGGTAGCAGGGGGACCTCTGGGAGACCTGGGTTGTGGGCACTGGGCCAAGCAGAGACTGCTGAGATTGCTCTCTACTGAGGTCAGGCTTACCCCTCTAGGCCCTGACGCTGCCTTGCTCCATGAAATCCAGGAGGCTGCTAAGCCCTGATCAGTGCATCTTTACTGTGCTGGCCCTGTCAGTAAAGGCATTAGCCTGTCCCCAGCTCTATACAGTCTCTCTGAGAGTTGGAAGCAAATTTCTACGCTGGCCACTGGTCAAAGTGGCCTCACCATGTAATTCCAGCCCAGAATGGGATTGACTAGTGTTTACTTTCTCACGCCACTCACGCTAGCACTGTCACTACTAAAAACCCTCCCCAGAGAACACATGTCAGAGGCATGCATGTCTTCTCCTGGAATCACATCTCACTGGCGTCTGTAACTAGAACCCTTCAAATGTACTTATTTGGCACGTCTCAGCATAGAGAATGGAGCCATGATGTCAGGCAAGATTTCAAACTGGAGAAGATACTGTGAAGACTGCATGGGCTCAGGAGGGAGGAAGCTGGCCAGAGCCACTGGTGACGCCTTCTTGTCACTGTGCACAGCTGCTTCATGTCCAGATGGCTGCTGTGCTGAGGTGAGGGGTACCTGAAGCCTGTGTCTTACAGGCAGACTGTGAACTGCATGTAGACTATGGAGATGGCTAATATGAATCTAAAATGTTTTTAAGAATACTGTATTAGTGCAGGGCATGGTAGCACACGCCTTTAATCCCAGCACTTGGGAGGCAGAGGCAGGTGGATTTCTGAGTTCGAGGCCAGCCTGGTCTACAAAGTGAGTTCCAGGACAGCCAGGGGTATCAAGAGGAAACCCTGTCTCAAAAAAACAACAACAACAAAAAAATGCTGTATTAGAACTCAACATTAAGCAAATCAGGTGATGATACATGAAACACTAATTTTTGGCTACTTACCAAAAATTGAATGGTCTGATTGTTTTCTGTGGCAGGGTTAATTTGACACTGTGGGCAAATGGCTAGGGACTTGGTCAGAGGACCTGTCTTGCTATGCCTCTGGCTGTGCACTTGTTCTGTTGGAAAGGTGTGATGGCTTGTACATGCTAGGCTCAGGGAGTGGTACTATCAGAAGGTGTGGCCCTTTTGGAGTAGGTGCGTCACTATGGATGTGGGCTTAAGACCCTCTCCTCACCCTAGTTACCTGGAAGTCAGTATTCCACTAGCAGCCTTCAGATGAAGATGTAGAATTCTCAGCTCTTCCTGCACATGTTTACCTGGACACTGCCATGCTCCTGCCTTGATGACAATGGACTGAATCTCTGAACCTATCAGCCAGCTCCAATTAAATGTCGTTTTCATTAAGAGTTGCCTTGGTCATGGTCTCTGTTCACAGCAGGAAAACCTTAACTAAGACAGCAGGTACATTCCACACATGCTCCTCCCCAGACTGTCAGCTGTCCAGTTGCCCTTTTCCTCCCTGCTCTCTTTTGAGTTCCATGGCAGGTTTACTGCTACAGAGTCCTAGTGCACACTTGGGAAGCCAAATGGCATCTGTATCCAACACCCATATGTAGGATACACAGGCACCTGAGTGAACTAGGGAATTAAATGGGGGAGCTGAAGCCTCAACTCTGCTCGGGTGATGAGTGTGTGGTGTGTCCTGGGCATCCACGTTCTTCATCACTACATGTTCCTTGAAAAGCCCGGCTTCATCTTCTATACCTCCAAATGAGGAGTTAAGACATGATGGGCATAATCCAGTCTCCTCATTCACTGGTGATACGCAGCCCAGTGTCAGCTATCTTTTCTCTCACAGCCCACTCAGGTCACTTGTCCTTGAAGCTGCTGTCTACTCTGCCTGTGATCCTTTCCTAGCAGTTATCCCACTGCCCCAGCAGAATTGAGCAAGGCAGGACCTGGGGAGCCTGAGGCCGAAGAGAACACACTGTTGCTCAGCAAGCAGGTACTGAGTACCTTTGGACAAGTCACACCCTTTTGGTCCCTCATCTTAAATGCAAAGTTAAAAAAAAACTTCTGTGCGGCAGGGGAGTGTGGTAGGACCCGTGAGGCCATGGGTGCTGGACTTCACGGAAAAGAGTTCAGGTGCTAAGTAAATGGCAACCATGATTCCCTTACATGAATTCCAGCTCTTAAACCTGCATCCAGGAACCTCCTGTTCCTACAATGCCAGCAGCTAAGGACACTCAGCCACCAAGTCCCGACTACACTGGCCTCTCTCTCATCACCACTGCCTAGTGCGTCTCTCAGTTCCCAACAGGTCCTTGCCTGGGCAGGCTTGCTTTCTGAGGGGCACTCCGTCCTGATTATCCTACCACTTCCTCTGGCCCCAGAAGCTCACATGTGTTCTCCTTAGCTCGAGCTAAGTGATGCCCTGGATACGGCTTAACTAGTGTAAAGTCCTGGGTTCGATCCCTATGAACTCAAAAGACAACAGAAATTGTGTAAGACCAGAGTCACTTGACACTGGTCCTCCTGAGCTAGACCACCTCTAACCCATCAGACACTGTACAGTGGTCTTTGCAGGAGGCTCCCCCCACCCCAGTTTTGATCCCTGCAATCCTTGCCATAAGCAACATAAAATAGAAGTTGACACCTCAAAAGACATTCAGAAGAACATCAAACACTTATCTGTAGGACAGGAAACAGAGGCCAGATATATGAAGGCTCAGCCACACACGGGCCAAGGGAGAATAAGAAAGGTGCACCCCAGTCTACGTCCTACAATGGATGCCCAGCCAGGAGCAGCTCAAGGATCTGCCAGAACTTGCCCCAAAACTTGTCCTCCGAATGGCTCTCCCTGTTTCTGTCCCTTTGCTGGGTGGAGGGCTAGTTTTTTTTGCAGCTATTCATTACCATGAAGGCAGGGAGCACAGCAGTCCTGACTGCCACAGACTCTGCAGGGCACACCCAGCCCTTGAGGGCACCGGCGGGCGATGTGCAGGGGATCTGCAGCTGTCCTCACAGGGAAGCCCTGCTGGGTGGCTCACTGGCTGTGTAGTGGTGCATACAAAACTCTGTCTAATGGATGAGAATTAACAGCAAACTTAGAATTCTAATGAGTCCTTTCCACATCATTTGGAAAATATTGCATGGGATGGAGTCTAGGCACAAACCTTAGGAAATTTGCTAGTTATGCTTTTATCATGCAAAGAAAAGCCCTGTTATTCCTTAGGTTTGTTTCTAAGTTTCATTTTATGACAAATAATGCCTTAACTATAATGATTCAATTAAAAAAAAAAAAACAGCACTTACTGTTTCAAAGGAATAGGAAATCTCCAAAGAGGCCTCTAATTTCAAAGGAATCTCCAGCAGTTTTTAAGAGATGAATGTCACTGCTGTCCTGTCTGAAGCCTGCTGTGACTCTCTTCAGCCTTTTCTGTGTATGACAGAGACTGTGGCATGGAGAGCAGTTGTACTGTGGACACATGCAGTGTCATTTAATGTGTTATTTCACATATATTTTATATAACAATATGAGAGAGACAGAAACAGAGAGGCAGAGACCCCCTACCCCTCTGTGCTCAGCTTGCACTTTAGTCAGGAATGTTAACAGAGACACCGCCAGCCTTCCTGCATGCTCTGCCCTGTCTTTCATAGTGCCTTATCTTAGACCTGCTGAACTAGGCTCCTTATAGAACTGGGCCTGCAGATCATAGCGAGCTGCAGGGCAAGGTGGACGGGCGAGATGGGGGTGGGGGTGGGGGGGTGCAGGTGAGGAAGGCAAGAAGAGGAGGGTGGTGTGCAGGAGCTGCAGGAAGTTACAAGGGTAGGTGGAAGGTGGCAGCGAGGCGCTGAGTAGGAGCAAGCTGGTCTGGGCAGGGGTTGGTGTCATCGTCAGAGACCACAGTCAGCAGCGTTACAGCAGGGGTGAGGCTACGAGCCAGCGGCTCTGGTGCCTGGCATCAAGGGGAGGAAGCACCAAGATGACTGAACAATTTTGACAACAGGCATTGCCAAGTCCTGGTCACTTCTAACATCCAGCTGGAGAGAAAGGACGCTGGGCTCTTACCCAACAGGAGGGTGGAGCTGGCTGAGAAATGGGCATCTGGAACAGGCACAGGGCTTCTGTGGCCTCAGCAGGCAGCCAGGACCTGGCTGCTTCCTCCAATCGTCCCCTCTGTAGTCAGACACCCCCAGCCTCCAGTGTGAGCCACAGCAGGTAGAAAATGCAAGGCTCTCCTTAAAGTTGAGAGTCAAACAGCAGTCCCTACGCTCCTTTCTTCTACCATATGCGGAGCGGACCCACCCTGGATGTGGCAGGAGCTGTGAAGTCTGACCAGCACAATGGGGAGTGATGGCCAGCTGCTGCTGCTGGGGCTATGCTCACCTGCTCATCCAGCTGGAGCCTCCACACCCTTGCTGGGGGAGCTGCAGGAGGGCCACGCAGCGCCTCCTAGGGAAATATTGGGCTTGCTAGCTCACAGTGGACTTGAGCCTTGGAGGAGGACCCTGCCTAGAGGACCTATTCCCATAGTACATACTGATATAGTGACATGTGATACTTGCAGCAAGCAAGCAGTGGTAGTACCACTGTGCAACTGTTGGCCATGAAAGCCCAAATCAGCTCTTTTCCAACTCCTCAACTTTTGTGTAGGGATGCTTGGAGAAACAGCCTCTTACAGGAGCATGCCCATCAGAAGGAGCCGCCTGCAAACACTGTATAAGACAGAATATTTTCTTTCAGGGCGAATCTTTGTTTCAGCAAATCTGTTCTTCCTATTTGTAAAGGGCATCCTGGTTTGCCATGAATGCTCCACACTTTACACTGAGGCTGCACGATTGATTAAGTGGTTCCTTCCTGGCCCTATCAATGGCCTATGCTCATAGTGTGGGCTTAGATCCAGCACACATGATGTAGCACTGGCCACTGAAGGTGTGCCCTCTTCTACTCTGTGAGTAGCTCCAGACTTCAATGGTGGGACCCACATATGCACTTCACTGCAGACCCTGCATTTCTACATCTTAACTTTCATCTCCTGAACTGTCTAGCTAGGGGCTGGTACCCGATCCAACTCTTTTCCCTTGAGGTAAGGTCGCACTACAGGGAAGAGCATCTCCTCCTCAGCTGAGGAGCAGGCACTGCTGTGGCAGGAGATGCAGGATTCTTTCCACGGAATGCAGCCCTACCCAGCAGCACTGGAACAAGATCTATGGAAACCTGCATGCTAAACCCATAGGGGAGAAATGGAGCCATGTCTTCTGATCTACAGGGAACTTGCTAAGACGGGTACTAGAAGGGCCAGAGTTTTCTGTGTGAGGACTTAGAAGTTCTTATCACAGAATTGCCCAGCATGTTGAGGAAGGTCCCCGAAAGATAAAAGTTCCCTTGCCCAGCTGTGTGCAGACAGCTGTGGTTCCCAGGGCCCCCTCTTTGTGGAGACACAAAGGGTAAGAGCCCTGTCTCTCGTCCTGTCTGTAAAGTTCCTTCCTCAGGGTGGGTGGTGCCAGTGTTGCGAAAACTGCTGTGGGACTGGGCTTTTTCTGCTATGCCTCCCAACCGGAGCTGTTCCCATTTGCTGCTGCTTCTTTTTCTTTTTTTTTTACTCTGTGTGTGTGTGTGTGTGTGTGTGTGTCTGAGGTTGGTGTCATGGATCTCCCCTGGGTACTATTCTACATTATTCTCTGGAGCGAGATCTCTCACAGGGATAATTCCAGCTGAGTCTCCACACCCCCTGACATTCACATGCCAAGTTCTGAACTTCAGTCTTCCTGCTTGCTTGGCAAGCACTGTAAACACCTAGATATCTCCCCAACCCCCCTTTCATTTTTTATAATTATCTTCTTACAAAAATTCTTGGTCAGAATGACAGATGTAAGGAAGGCGGGTATTTGGAGGATGTGTTCTTTCTGTGCAGCGTTTACAATATTGACTCCCCAAGCGGTCATTTACACCTTAGAGAGGCTTCTCAGACAGGGCTTTCTCCTCCCCTCTGTAGTGCACAGCCGCTTCTTCCTAGCAGACCTCTTCTGCTCTAACCAAGCCTTAAAAGGATGTAGACATGGGGGGGGGGCTTTGTTTTAATTTTTGCTTTATTTATGTATATAAATGCTCTTTCTGTATATTTGAATGACAGAAAAGGGCATCAGATCCCATTATATATTGTTCTCAGGCACCATGTGGGTGCTGGGAATTGAACTCAGGACCTCTGGAAGAACTAGTGCTCTTAACCACTGAGCCATCTCTTCAGCCCCAGTGAGACTTGTGTTTTAATTTGATGTTAACAGTACATGTGAGTACTGCACACTACAGATTTTATACAAACTTCTCATTTCTCTAGGATTCAGTGGTGGCTGAAAATTGATATATGTCTATTAAAAAACCTGTCTTTGCAACATTGTACAAAAGTCTTTACAGCTCTCTTTCTAATGTGAATGAAGACTTGTCATTTCATTTTAGAATCCACCCCTCTCCTCCATTTGTGTGGAGAATGCAGCCAGTTGGATGTAGAATGTCCCACAAAGGACCCATATACTTCCTTTCCCCTCTGTGCTCTATAGCTGGCTATGCGGGAACAATTTGCTCCATCACGTGCTCCTGCCAGGGAGTGCTGCCTCAAAGACAAGGCAGCCAAAGACCACGCACAGAAACCTCGAGGCAGTAACCCTCAGTAAAACTTTCTTCCCTATAAGCTGACTGTTAGCTTTTCTGTAATGGAAAGTTAAACAAGGCATGGTGGGCGTTCATCTTTAATTCCAGCACTCGTGAGGCAGAGACAGGTGAATTTCTGTAAGGTCAAGGCCAGCCTGGTCTATAAGGTGAGTTCCAAGGCTAGTCAAGGCTACAAAATGAAACCTTGTTTCAACAAATCTAAAATAAATCTTAGGAGCTGGAGAGATGGCTCACTAGCTAAGAGCGTTGGCTACTCTTCCAGAGGTTCTAAGTTCCATTCCTATTACTCACATGGCAGCTTATAACCATCTATAACTGTAGCTCCTTGGGATCTGATACCTTCTTCTGGTGTGCAGACACACATACAGTCAAAATACCCACATTCATAAAATACATAAATCTTTTTTAAAAAGAGTAATGGAAAGTTGACAACCCCCCCCCCAAAAAATCACACCAAATATCTTGAGATAGGTTTAGATTCAGAATAATTTTTTAAAATTTTATTTTAATTTTATGTGTATTGAGTGTTTTGCCTGCATGTATGTCTGTGCACCATGTGTGTGCAGTGCCAGAAGAGGCCAGGGAAGGTCGTTAGATCCCTTTGGACTAGAGTTACAGGTGCTGTGCACACCACATGGTGTTGGCCAATCCCTTTCTCCAGTCCCACACTGTATTATTTTATTGTTATGACTACTGACACAGGCTATAGCCACAACGAATAGTGATTAAAGATCACAGTGTATGTTGTGTGAGTGTGTGCATGCGCGTGTGCCACAGGATGGCTTTAAATGTTAGAGAAATCCTGTATTCACATAATAAATTGGGATAACTTCTTTTTCAGTACAAATTCTAAAAAGGCCAGAAGGCCCTTATTTTGGCTGGCAGTTTAAGAAGGGGTATGGTCCACCTCAGTGGGGAAGGCATGGCTCCAGAAACAGGAGTCAGCTGGTTACATTGTGCCCATGGTCAGGGAAGGGAAGGGACAGGAAATGGGAGCTGGCTAGGAAAACCTCAAGGCCTTTCTCCAAACACTCATCTCTTTTAACAAGTCTCCACTGTTCCAAACCACCTCCATCAGTTGAGGAATGTGGGGCCCAAGGTTGTTTACCTTTTTCACCTTCAAAGTCTCCTTCTTTCTGAAGGAGAATCCCCTGTCTCCAGGCTGGTGTCACACTTCCCCAGATCAGGGTACTTTTATGGTTCCAAGAAGCCCACCATTTCAAAGCAGCCAGACATGCAAACAAGGACCCAAGCACAAAAGAATTGTCAGACAGACACACTTACCACATGGCATGCATGTATGTCGGGGGGAGTCGCGGGCTGCTTACTGGGGTGCAGTTATATGACCTCATGATTCTTTCTGCCAATAAAAAATTTCTAAACAAACTTGCCACGAGCAGGTCCTGTCGGAAAAGCTTTTGGAAGAGATCTGAGGGCAGATAAAAAATAACAAGGACTCTTCAGTGATTTGTGCCCAGGACTGGAAGCCAAAACCACAAATTCTCTCCTATCAAAAAATATTACACACAAGTTGAGAGTGACACATTTCACACTGGTAATATACACACACATGCACATATCAGCCTACACAGGAACAAATACCCCAGTCCCAGCCAACCTATAAACAAAGCAGACACGTTTTATAGCTGGGATTCTGGTTTCAAAGATAAGGGTATTGCCAGTATGTATTCAGGAAGTTGAGCCCTGGGCCTGCTGGGGAAGCATTACTGAGCTTAGAGCAAGGCTGACACCCGCTAAGCATTGGACCCTTGGTCCCTGAACGGGCATGGAGATGCCAGCCTCCTTAGGCTGGTCTGCTCTCCTTGCTATTTCCAGTCCCTGTGAGTTTCCTCACTGGTCCTCATTGGTGTGGTGTCTCTCACCCCGAGGGAGCACATTCCAGGCGATGGTGTCTGTGATGGCTGTGAAGATCCAGTTCAGTTCACCCAGAGGGGTTCTCCGGTCATTCAGCCGGCCAGGAATCCTAGACAAGATGTCATTTGCATTAGTGCTACCATGGCTACTGAAATAGGCAAAGGAGTCAGATGTGGGAACAGACCTTGACAGAGAGGGAAAGCCTCAGGCTCAAGGAAAGCAGGCAGGGCTGTGGCTGGGAAGGCCTCCTAGAGATAGCATTCCCACAGTTCCCACATGTCTTCTTGAAGGAGACAAGAAACTACACAGGCTCACCCTCAGCAGTTCCTACTTTTCCCTCTCCATTGAAGACACATCAACAGTTTTCCTGTTGCCCTTGTATGTGTGGACAGAGAACAGCTGCCAACACACAGCTGCACAGTTCCAGACACATAGCACAAGCCAACGGGGCTCAGGGCACGCATCTTGTGCTGTCAGGGAATCCACACATTTCAGTCTTCCTCCAGAGTCATGTTCAGGTTCCTCTGCTGCAGGAGAGCTGAGGAAGAGAGTTCTACCCGGCACAGCCTACTCACCTTGTGGGCTGTGTAATTCAGCTGGTCCATTAACCAACCAGTGGGAAGGACAGATGACAGCACGTGAATGCATGGAAGGCCAGGCAGTGCAAAGGCTGCAGACACTCAAGGGAGAGACTGGGGAGGGAGTGGCCACTTCCATGATGGAAAGGGAGGCGAAGGAAAGCTGTGTTGAGTGCTAAGCCAAGAGAAGACATCTGCATCCTGACAGGGCAGAGCATCCATGTCTGTGGCAAGCATGTGTCCACTGGAGACCAGAGTAGTTCAAAGCCCTAAGGTGTGGGCATGCTTCCTTCTGCTCTGCAGCAAGCTTAATTTTACCTACTAGGTAGCACGTTTAATTATATCTGACTAGAAACTCTTTCTTCCTCCCAGAAGGAAAATGTTCACAGTGATTTGGTTTAGAGACTAGAGTGTGATTTGCTATTTATAAGGTGGAACAGATTAATAATTCCCATTATAGTCACCTATTTGATGGTATTGTCAGTAAGAACAAGTCAAAGACAAAGACTCAGGAACAGAGGGGAGCAGGGCCAGGCTGCCTACGAAACACAGCTACACTGAGTAAGCTCTTTCTTGTTAATAATTCCACTTGGTTTAGAAACAAAAATATTTCCTTATATTCAAGGTGGTTTAGTGATAGGGGAGAAAAGGGTATGTGGGAGAGGGGGTAAATGACACATGACATTTACATCAGGTTTATTTCTAAAGGCTGGAATGCTATCACAGAGCCTAGTGCTGAGCATGTATGGGGACCATTAAGTACCTTACTACTAAAGAGAAAGCAAGGCCCAGGGAGGAACTCTGCATGGGGTATTGGGGACTGGCTTGCCCTTACACTGCCCTTAATACTCTTTTCCATGAAGACCACCACATGGAGGTGTGTGTGTATGGGGCTAGTGCCTTGTGCAGTGGGCAGTATTTTTGGGAGAGGTATAGGGCCTCTAAGAACCAGAGACTGTTTGAGCATGGTCTGTCTCCAGACCTAGACTGTTAACAGGAAGAGCCTACATGCCTGGAGTCAAGTGAAGTTACCTCAGATCACCTTGTTTTCTAAGGGACAGTCTCTGGGAATGTGAACCAAAGCTGTTTTCTCAGCAGTGAGAAGTGGCTTACCCTAGCCTCGATCTTTGACAGCCACTGTGAGCAGAACACGAGTTGTCTGGTGTCTGGGTTAGGATCCCACAGCAACCTGAACCCCCACCGCCCACCCCCATCCCCAATTTCCTCTGAGATTGTCATGAAGACATAGGCAAAGCATCTGCCCAGTTGCTGCAGACAGATCAGTCATGTTGACTGACTGAGTACCTGTCTAGTGGGCGAGCAGTGATGTGACTGCTGGCTCATCTGCAGACAGGTCCTTCTGGGGATGACGAAGGTAGAAGTGAGCTTACTCCTCACTTTGGAGCTGTGGTTTCTGTGCCTCACAGGCAAACTGGGAGTCTATCTGGATCATCACAGGCTACAGTAGGACCCAGAGGGATCCAACCTGAGACCACACCCCATTCAGGAAGTTTCTCTAGGCCCTACAAAGTCCACTGCCAAGCACAGGGGCTCTTTTAAAATTTAACTCCTCTGTGCTAACCAAGGACAAACTTAATGTGGAAAATGATCACAGGATTGAAAGATGAGAAGCCAAACTCTAGTCCCAGCTGTGCTGTGGCTGGGCAACTGCTGCATCCTGTGTCTCGGCTCTGAGTCACAAAAACTAACCTTATGTGCGACACACACGGGACTAAAATAAAACAGGTCACACTAGCACAGCAGATGCCGTGGCAGCCAGATACCTCCTTGCCAGGGGCATGCCGCCTCCTCAGCTCTCCCTCCCTCCTTCCCTCCCTCCCTCCCGCTGTTGCTGTCAGCAAGAGGGCTTATTCCCATCTTCCCACAGACACTGCTCCCTGCAGCTCTCTGTTTCCTGCCAGGGCTCATCTTCCTTGACTTCAACACCCAGGCTATTGCTGCTGACTACCGGCTGCCACAGAGTGACCACTTTTAAGTGTCTCCACTGCTATGCACATGATAACTTCAGGGTGGGGCTATTTCTGGAATGGCATCGTCCATCTGGCATCGTCTTGGGTTACACTCTCTTCATCCTGACCCCCCCCCCCATGGCCCTTGTCATGACCTCTGCAGTCACTCAGCAAGACTGTCCACTTCCCTTCTTCACCTAGTTGACAGGCCTTGTTACAAGAGTGGTCATTCAAACATCAGTGAGAAGACATTTCTGTTTCCATGCATTCATTCCTATGAGCAACACACCAATCTGTGTCTCACTAGCATAGCCTTCCCCATCTATTCTTCACATGGGGCTTTACAAAGCCAGCCTGTATGAAAACTTATTGTTCAGCTGGGTCCTGACACTCAGACCAGTCGTTACAGGCTGACTGGAGACTTTGCCCATGTGTACCACTGCACACGGGTCACCTCCCAGGAAGGTGTTCTCTTCATTCTCACAAAGTGGGGCTGGAGGCCTTGGGGGAAAGTAGAGAACAACTGTACACATCCGACCTACCATCTGCCTCACAAGGTGCTGAGGACTAGGAATAACTGGACCAGGGCTGCAGGAGGGGTAGGCTTACAGCAAGCTGATGATGCCCAAGTCTCATTGGCCCTCATGAACCAGAGCTCCCCCTGTGCTTGCTCTCTCCTTCAGATCTAGAAAACCACAGGGCAGCCAACAGCAAAGCAAGTCTTGACCAGTTGACTGCTCAGTCTTGAGTGTCTCCACTTAGAATCTCTAAGGACTGCAGGCATCTGTAGCAAGATGAGCAGAAGAGCAGGCTGAGCACATCTCAGCTAGACCTGGGCACACAAGACAGTGGGAATAGGGAGTATCCAGGCCTCTGAGGGGCAGAATAAAGACTTCTGTCCAATGCACCCAAGCAGAAAATTCCCTTCTGGGCCTTGAAACCATCACTAACGGAGCAAGTTGAGGGCTGAGCTTGTTCGATCTGTTACCACTCTCCATCCATTCTTCCCTTGGCTGTCCCAGAGCCACATCATAGTGCTGGAGATGTCAGAACTGGCCTCTGTCTGTCTGCTTATGCTGCCCACACTCCTTCGTGGGTCAGAGTCTCTGGCTCCCCTGGGGCCAGGTCCCACTCAGTGTAGCAGGATCTCCATCTATTCTGTGTAGCTCAAGATACCCTGGGCATGACAGCTTAGTAGAGCTCCTGCATAACCTTCAGATATTTAACAACATCCACCTCTGAGGAGCTCAGGCATTCCTCGAAGCCCTTGCTTGTGTTCTTTTTATTACTTATTCACCATTGCTCCTCTATGCTAATCTCCTCTGTAACTAGATAATAAATTCCTATGGGCAATGGCTTTCGTTCCTCGATATGTATCAATCTCCTTATAGTTTTTGGCAGAGTGCTGAGCACACTGCATAATCTCAGCAGCCCACAGACCTGAGTCACAGAACTTCTACTTGAAAACAGCGGCAACTCCCACTCGTTGCCCAGTGGATAGAATCCTAACTCTTTATGGCAGCTGGCAGCTGTGCACGGGGACAGGAAAGGAGTCATTTTTGCGCTATTCTTCAGCTGTGTCCTCAGGGCCTGTCTCAGCTCTTGAAGTGAGTGAGGTGGAAGAAAGGGAACCTGGCTGTCCCAAGAGGGCACGCTGCAGAGACTAGGCGAGACAGGAAAAGATTCCAGCTTGCCTGTGTATCCACCTGTGTAGCTGTCAACTTGCCATACACAGATTCACTGGAGTTGTACTGAGGAATTAACTGTCCAGATCCGGTTTGCCTGTGAATGAGTTTGAAAGGTGACTGTCTTATCCTAAAAGTGGGTAGCACCATTCCCTGAATTTGGGTCCTGGGTGCTTCCAGTTCCTGCCGTGCCCTGACTTTCCTGCCATGATGATCTTGGGCCACACTTTCTTCATCCCAACGTGACCCCCCCACCCCCCGCCGCCCTTGTCATGACCTCTGCAGTCACTCGGCAAGACTGTCCACTTCCCTTCTTCACCTAGTTGACAGACAGGCCTTGTTACAACAGTGGTCATTCAAACCTCAGTGAGAAGACATTTCTGGTTCCACAACTGGAGCTGTGAGCTAAACTAAATCTTTTCTCCCCTTGGTTGCTCTATCACAGCAACAGAAAAGACCACAGGACAGCCAAGCAGTATGGGTGCTAACTCAAAGGTTAGTCTTCCCCAAATCATTCCCTTACCCACATGCACTTTCACATTCAGCACATTCTCTCTGCTATAACAACAGTGTATTGGCTGGCTTCAGGCTTGGCACAATGCACTATGCTCATGTGACCATGTGTGCTTGATTATCAATGCTAGAATCACTACTGAGGGATCACAATGCTCTGTGTGATGCACCCAGCAAACCTCCAGCTTCCAGGAAAGTGGCACTGCCCTGTCAGAGACGTGCTTTCCCACAAAGGAAGGAAAGTGGCACTGTCATATCAGAGACGTGCTTTTCCCACAAAGGAAGGACGCAAGAAGACAGTCATAATATGATACAAGGCCTACTGTCTAAAATCCACTATCAACCCTGGCGCACATCCCTTGGCTGGCTCAGTGTGCACAGCAGCAAATGATGTGTAACACACCGAGACACTGTAGAAGGGCAGGCTGCATGCTTGTCATAAATGCCCACAGATACAGGAAACAGTTTGAAGGACCCACCAGTTCTAACTGAGTATCTTGGCAGGGCAGAAATTACGGGTGCTTTTAAAAATTCTTTTTGCTTATCTGTGTTTAGTGATATACTGCAAAAAAAAAAAAAAAGTCCTTACATAACAAAGAAAAATAAAACCCATTTTGTCCATAAAAGAGAGGCAGTTTCTAAAAAGGGAAGGCCTTTAAAAGCTACACATTTTGTACCTGTGTAAATGGACTAAGTCAGTCAGGGTGTGGTGGAGCTCTACTTCTCAAATGACCACAACGAGGTGACGGTGGAGAGCGCTGTGGACTCACTGCAAATGATTCCTTATTTGGAAATGCTTCGAGACAAGGAGCACAGGAGGTGAACCCATCAATTTCCTTTGAAAACCAGGGTCTGTGCATCATGGAGTAAGGCAGGAGCTACTCAATCAGTCCACATGTGCAAACGTCCAGATGCATAAGGAGCCCCATTAAGAAAGAGGCTGCACTGCAGCACGAGCACATGGTTGCACAGACACTTCCTTCTAATGACTCAGGGTTCTAGGGCAGAGCGCTAAAGCCTGAAGCTAATTTGCTGGACAATGAGTGTTTATGAGACTTGTAAAAATATTTTCATTAGCTAAATTAGACTACAAACCACATGCCTTGATATGTCTTCCACAACCTAATAATACCCTATGCTGCCTGAACTCCTCAGACAAAGTGTACACACTCTAAACACTCACAGATGTCAAGTGATCATGGACCTGTGGCCTACACTGTGACCCACAGTCTTAAGAGTGTGGTTCCCCAGCGCTGTACCAGCACCGCCCCTCCTTACCAACCACACTGACACTGAGAAGCTGTTCACAGTGCCACATCGAGTCAGGCAATGAACAATGCGCAGGTCTCAGGGTTTATGGCTTCCCATGTCCCTAAGGGTTGGTGATATCTGATGACTCACATTGGTCTTCTTGGAGAGTCGATAGAAGGGCTGTGCATGTGCTGAGAGGACATGCATGGCAGTCAGCTTTCAGTCATGACACAGACACACATAGACAAGGACACAGCAGCCACAAAGACTGTCCTACTGTCTCCCTCTTCACCAAGGGAGAATTCATTTAAAACCTACTTATCTTCTAGGGCCCCATCTCCAAATACTAGGGCTTCAACTAAGAACTCTTAAGGCTCATAATTCAGCCCACAGCATCCAGACCAGGAGATGACAGAGACACAGAGCAGAATACCTACAAAAAAATGCCCATGCACATACTGAGGTAAAACTGTCAAAGCTGGTGAGAGAAACCTTAAAAACACTGAAAGGAAAATAATGCAGGGGGAGGAAGGCCACACAATCAGCACAGGTCAGAGCCGCCTCCTCCTCCCCCAAACTACAAACAAAGACAGACCGACAAGCATGGTGGTGGCAGACAGTAGCCAAGGCCTCCAAGGCACTGAGCTAGCAGACATGAAGTCACTTGGAAGGGCAGTCCTGGCTGAGGTCAGTGAAGAGTGGGTGTGCAGATCTTCAAAGATCTCAGTGGAGCACCGCAACCTGTGTAAGGGCAACATGGGCCGATGCTAAGTCAGTTAGAAGAACCAAGATTTGTTTTAATGTTCAACAGCAACATAGTGCATTAACAGAAGAAAGGAGGATGTTCAAACCTTAGCATCCATGGCTTTCCTAGGTCAGATGCAGGGAGAGTTATGCAACAGGTTTTAGCACCAATCAATGAAGATGAAGGAACACTCACAGGTCACATTATGCCTAACAACAAAACACAGAATGTCTTTCCCTCCACTGACCCTCGACAGCAGAGGCTGACTGCCCAGCTTCATGGTTTACATTTAACGCTGTACCAGAGGTGTTAGTTCAATAGAGTAAGAAAAAGAAACAAGAGATGCAAACATTGGAAAACCATATGCATTTGCAGAGGGCGTAATTATAAACACAGATTTATGGATTTGCAATACAACAGAATCTGGAAGAAAGTTTAGTGAGTTCAGAGGAAACAAGGCCACTCTACAAAATGCATCACACTTCTTTCTTTCTTTTCTTTCTTTCTTTTTTTTTTTTTTTTGATTTATTTTATTTATTATATGTAAGTACACTGTAGCTGTCTTCACATACCCCAGAAGAGGGCGCCAGATCTCGTTACGGATGGTTGTGAGCCACCATGTGGATGCTGGGATTTGAACTTATCACCTTTGGAAGAGCAGTCGGGTGCTCTTACCCGCTGAGCCATCTCACCAGCCCTCTTTCTTTTTTTTTTTTTTTTTGGTTTTTTCGAGACAGGGTTTCTCTTTATAGCCCTGGCTGTCCTGGAACTCACTTTGTAGACCAGGCCGGCCTCGAACTCAGAAATACGCCTGCTTCTGCCTCCCGAGTGCTGGGATTAAAGGCGTGCGCCACCACGCCCGGCTTGCATCACATTTCTATATGCGAACATACAATTAAAAACCCTGACACTAGGGCTGGAGAGATGGCTCAGTGGTTAAGAGCACTGACTGCCCTTCGAGAGGTCCTGAGTTAAAATCCCAGCAACTACACAATGGCTCTGTAATAAGATCTGATGCCCGGGGCTGGTGAGATGGCTCAGCGGGTAAGAGCACCCGACTGCTCTTCCGAAGGTGATTAAGTTCAAATCCCAGCATCCACATGGTGGCTCACAACCATCCGTAACAAGATCTGGCGCCCTCTTCTGGAGTGTCTGAAGACAGCTACAGTGTACTCACATATAAATATAAATAAAATAAATCTTAAAAAAAAATAAGATCTGATGCCCTCTTCTGGTGTGTCTGAAGACAGCTACAGTGTATATATTTATATGTATATTTATTATTATAAATAAATTAAATGCTAAAATTTTATGAAATACTTGGAGCTTTGACAAAAAAGCCTTATAATTCAGTTATCTTGGTCCACATAGTGGTACAGGCAGAAAGACACATCAGCAGAGTGGAGGAGTTTCACCTCCATAAACTCCCTGTCCAAGGTGTCATGTGACCAGGGAGCAAATATGACTTTCTGTCCATGCTACAGCTGAGATGATGACAGGACGAGAGAGAACTTTAAACAGTGTTGCATAGAGTATACAAAAAAAAAAAAATAACCTAAGATGAGGCATAAACCTGAACAAAAATTAAAACTGCACAACTTTTAGGGAAAAAAAAATCAACAGTCCTGGGAAGAGTTGGGCAGATGTTTTATGTGGGACCCAGAATCACAAATAACAGAAGAAAAAGCTATGTCAGACAAAAGCACAAGGTACAGACATAGCTCTGACTTCTAACATCCAAGATACAGCACCCCCAAAGACAAACACAATTTAAGACTGGCATGATACTGAACACAACAGCAGTGAGACATAAGGATGTCCTGGCATACAGTGGATTTAAGCTCAAATGTCCTCTGAAACCGCTGACCCTAAAATTGCAGGACACTGAGAGTGAACACAGACTGAGGGCTGTAGCACATTCACACGCCTGCAAGGATGGTCCACCATGATAAAGTACAGGTAGGTACTAAATGCACACCTACCACATGCCCAGCCACCCCTGCCCCCAGGTATATCCAGGTGAAACAAACCCCATTTTTACATGTGACTGGCAGTATCCAAAGAAGCAGTGCTTCACAGCAGGTGAAGCAAATCAACAAAGAATAGGATGTGACTTTCAGTAAAAGAACAAAGCATCAATATGCCAAGCCTGGGTGAAGCCAAAAGGCTACCCTGATCAAACCCACACACACAAGAGCTCTACCTCCATGAAATTCTGGAAAAGCAACTCTAGCATATGGAAAGCAGATCCAAAATGGCCTGGGCTTGGGGGTCTGGAGGGTTAGTGGGGTGGGGGAGCAGTGGTTCCAGGAGACCATATACCTGCTGAACTTTATCAAACCAGTTAACTCTAGGTTTACTGACTGTCTCCTGACAATGCTGATCTAACACCATAAAAACAAAAAGAGGGCAACCATGGCATTTCAAACAGGAGACTTGTTTTCACCTCCAGATCCGCAGGAAAGGCAAAGAAAAATGAGCTCAGATGGGAGCCTGAGGTTCAGGAAAGAACGAGGGTCATCAGAAGGTATGAGTGTGTGGTTCATGTAAATGAATGCTAACTCTGGATGGTCACAGCACCACACAGACAACAGTGATGTGTGTGAACATCAGGTCCAGCCAAGAGCTGAGAAGGGACTAACTTTCCAGCAAGGTGACTGCAGTGACAGCAAACAGCTATGCTCAGGAACCAACTCTTTTTTTTTTTTTAAATTTATTTATTTATTTATTTATTTATTTATTTATTTATTTATTATATGTAAGTACACTGTAGCTGTCTTCAGACACTCCAGAAGAGAGCATCAGATCTCATTACAGATGGTTGTGAGCCACCATGTGGTTGCTGGGATTTGAACTCAGGAACTGGAGGGTTAGTGGGGTTAGAAGAGCAGTCAGCGTTCTTAACCACTAAGCCATCTCATCAGCCCAGGAGCCAACTCTTATTAAATAGAGGCTGTCACCAGGAAGGCTGGTCAAGGGCTCTAGGTGAGGCACACACTCTGCCTCCCACAACACACTTGGTTCCTTAGGACCAAACCCCTGAGCTGAGCAGAAATGAAGCCTGTGCCATAGAGAGAGGCTGACATGCACCATGCTGGGGCCTGCAGATCTTTGTTTTGATGCCACTGTGAAGAATAGAAGCAGTCCATGCTGTGTGCAGCCCCCCCCCCCCGCCCCCTCTATCTTTTCTCCAGTCCTCACCTGTGACATCACTAGCAGTCCGTGCTGTGTGCAGGCTCCACCCACCCCCTTTCTCCAGTCCTGACCTGTCACGTCACTCAGGGCCGAGTCTCTGCAGTGTGCATGAGAACAAACCACGGCACTCCTTGCACGAGTGGTGTGTCAAGCACTGAGGTGACTGGCACCTTTCACCTGTCCTCTGCCTTTACAGGACTTGTGTAAGGTTGCCTGGGCAGGAATGACCCACTTGGAGGGGAGGTGAAGACACAGGAGACTGGGTGGGAAAAGCCTCTAGGTGGCAAGAAGAGATCTGGCCTCCCGTATTTTTGTGTCCCAACACTCCCTCTAGCTCCCGGCTTCCTCTGCACTGCGCAGGTCCTGGGCATCTGTTCCACTTAGTCCATCCTACACTGCCATCAGTGAGTCATCACCAGAGGACTGTGGCCTGAGTATGTTGATCAACTGTTGACTTCTGGGAGGGAGGGATTGCTGATCTGTGCATGCTCATTTTTTTTTTTTAAACCACAAACAGCTATTACAATTGAACTGGAAAGAAGCATACTTTAAAAACCAAGCCTAGGGGCCGGGCGGTGGTGGCGCATGCCTTTAATCCCAGCATTTGGGAGGCAGAGACAGGTGGATTTCTGAGTTCGAGGCCAGCCTGGTCTACAAAGTGAGTTCCAGGACAGCCAGGGCTATACAGAGAAACCCTGTCTCAAAAAAACAAAGCAAAACAAAACAAAAAACCCAAGCCTATATTTTTTAATGATTAATAAAAACCAGTCTACATTGTTTCTCTACCTGGACAGCAAAGTGATTTACAACCATGGTCCCTATGCCTGTGACAGAGAAGGCCTAATACCTTCCTGAGTGAGGGTATCCGAGGGAAAGGCATGGCACGGCTCAGATGAGATCTCACTGCAGTGTGCGGCCTGCTCTAGTGACCGGCTCAGATGACTCACCACCCTGCATTTCCATTTCCCTAGCTCTTCAAAGGTAGATGTGAGGACAACACTGTGAGGACAGGTCCCTTTAGAAAGGAGATATATAGAAAGCCCTTATTTGGGATACATCTGCAAATGTTATCGTAAAAGGCTATAAAAAAAAAAAA
Source organism: Mus minutoides (assembly GCA_902729485.2). NCBI lineage: Eukaryota > Metazoa > Chordata > Mammalia > Rodentia > Muridae > Mus > Mus minutoides. The sequence goes on along the minus strand of LR750189.1, from coordinate 558,438 downwards.
AACCCAAGCAGTTTCAAACCCAGAACCAAGCCCACCTCAGGGCAGTGGGCACCTGGAGGCTGTCCACTTGGGGGCAGTGGGCACCTGGAGGCTGCCCAGCTTGGGGCAGTGGGTACCTGGAGGCTACCCAGCTTGGGAGAGTGGGCACCTGGAGGCTGCCCAGCTTGGGGCAGTGGGCACCTGGAGGCTGCCCACTTGGGGGCAGTGGGCACCTGAAGGCTAAGTGGCCCTGAAGCCTTTGAAGCAGCAGGAGGGGCACAACAGCAGCTGGCTGCTCCAGACACAGCCGCTAGCTCTTTAGGATGTGTTTACACAATCGATGTTAATCATGAATAATTTTTGTACACTCTGTGCCTCTAGTGATCAGAATACTAACTAACAGCCTCCTGGATCAGGTTCAGCATCCATGGGATCCCTGGAGCTTTCTGAGAACCCTAATATTTCTAGCACTATTTAAGCGTTTCATTACTTTGTTTCAGGGCTGAAAAATGTCCCTTAATTTGCAAGCATGGATCTTATTGCCATTCTCTCCAAGGATTCGGAATATAAATATGCACTGCAGCACCATCAGGCTTATTCATCAGGCAATAGGTGAACACAGATAATTAGAAGCAGTGGAGGGGGCTCAAGCAGGTCCTTCCTTCCTTCCTTCCTTCCTTCCTTCCTTCCTTCCTTCCTTCCTTCCTTCCTTCCTTCCTTCCTGACACAGCAGCTTAGCTGAAAACATGCCTTAGCTTTAAGGCCACTAAAGTTGGTGGAACACCCATATGGGCCTTGTGGAATCTGCAGGTAGCTGCTAAGGCTACCGTGCACCCACCTGGTATCCTGAGGAACACTATCTGGAGCACAGCAGCAGGCAATGTACTGGCTGGTTCTGTGTGTCAAGGTGACACAAACTGGAGTTATCACAGAGAAAGGAGCCTCCCTTGAGGAAATGCCTCCATGAGATCCAGCTGGAAGGCATTTTCTCAATTAGTGATAAGGGGGAATGGCCCCTTGTGGATGGTACCATCCCTGGGCTGGTAGTCCTGTTTTCTATAAGAAAGCAGGCTGAGCAAGACAGGGGAAGGGAAGCAAGCCAGTAAGTAGTATCCATCCATGGCTTCTGCATCAGCTCCTGCCTCTAGGTTCCTACCCTGTGTGAGTTCTTGTCTTGACTTCCTATGGTGATGAACAGCAATGTGGAAGTATAAGGTGAATAAACCCTTTCCTCCCCAACTTGCTTCTTAGTCATGATGTTTTGTGCAGGAATAGAAAACCTGACTAAGACAGGCAACCTCTGGAAATGGACCCTGCATCTCCACCATCTTCACCTGGCAGGTCTGCAGTGTGGAGCTCAATGCCTTCTCCAGTGATGGCAAAAACAGAGACAACACAACTTAGGGTGGATTTCTGACAGAGTGGAAGAGGTGTTGTCACATCCAATTGTTATGAAGGTGGAGAAAAAACCAGGTGGCCACAGGTGACTGCTCTAGGGAGGTTATTGACATCACTCCTGTTTGTATACTTGAGGTCCTGGCTTCCATCCCCAACATCAAAACAGAAAGAAGAAGCTAGTTTTCTAAGAGCACAGAAGTAGCCTGTGGAGCCTCCGGGACTTTTATGTGCAGTTGTTGCTACAATTCTCAGGGGTCACACAGTTCAAGGCTCAGTGAGATGCCACCGTGACAGCCAAGGCTCTCATCTAGAAACATTCAGGCCCTGGAGGCCTGGGCACAACACAGATGGTTGGTGAGAAAGTCTGAGTGGTAGGCAGGGCACATGGGCAGAGGACACATGTGCAGACGTTATACATCTGCCTACAGTGGCCTCCAGGGAGAGGTGCCCCGGGGAGATGGCCATTCCCCTCTGAGATAAGGAAAAACATGCATCCAGAGGCCTATTGTTCTCAGCCCATCTGTGCAGACCAACTTGCCACAGTGGCCAGGTGGACCAGAACCAGTCATGCTCCTAGTGTGACACAGGTGTTTTTTAACAGAAATGACACCCCATGTGGAGAGATATATGCAAATAAATTTTCAGAATCCTTAAAAAGCCAGAAAAATCAATAGCAGATCTAACTAAAGCCCAGCTAATGTTGTGATGATGTGCTGCTCGAAGTTTCCCTGTTTCCACTTATCCCAGGGCTCAGTCAGGCCTCCGGGGTGCTGACGCTCAGGGCTTCCCTCCGCAGCTTCTCTCACTAATGTGCAGAGCTCAGGATTCTGCTCAGAATAACGAGCAGCTACAGAGCAAATGGACTGAAACCAAAGGACTGAACAAACAGCCCTCTGCCATTCGCTCTGATAACCGTAATGAGACAGGCCGTCCTCCCAATCAATCTGGATCCAAGGCCAGCACAGTCAGGAACACACGGAAGGTCTTCATGCTCTATATGTGAAGGCACAGGGGTAGAGCCCGCACCACAGTCACCCAGGAATTCATGCAGGCCCTGGAGTCAAAATGATGACGGATCCCCTGTCAACTGTAATGCAAATGAGATCTGGAGAACTCAGAGTGCCACCTCTGGGAAAGTGTACTAGCCACAGTGAGCAGGGTCATGTGACCATGTATGTCACCCAGCCAATTACACAAACCTCACCCAGCAACTCCCCCGACAGCTTTTGTCAATATTGTGCAAATGTTTTTATTAAAAATCTCTCACCTATTCAAAAATTTATATATTTTGAAATATTCCATGGTTCTCGAACCATCAGCTTTTATACATTTTTTAAGAGAACACTCATGCTTCCTGGAAGGGGAGGCAGGGCTTTTGCTCCTGGGGGTTTTGAGCACAGCCAGGAAGGCAGCTGGGGTAAATATGTATCCTTGGGTATACTACACAGACTCATCTACTGCTCAGACCCAGGGCATGAGGGCTCCGAGGTATGGGCAGTCTAGCCCCTCTGAATCACATTGAAGCAGTGTAAGTGCTGACCATGAAGCAGGGCAGCAGCAACTATTCTATGACCACATCACTTCAGCGAAATTCTTAAAGAGATAAAACCATTACAAGGTTTTTTAAGAGTTCTGGGGCTCTGGGTCTGACTTGGCTCAGCTGGCATAGTATAATGAAATGTAGAAGCCTGACCTGTAGAGATTCCTTCCTGTGTGCTTGGCAAGGGATGTGGACTGACAGTCTAGAGAAGACTCCAAAGCACAGCAGAGCCTCGTTCAGCATTGGGATAAAGGTCAGCATTGGGATAGAGTTCAGCATTGGGATAAAG
>LR750189.1:435616-540011 GCA_902729485.2 Mus minutoides | reverse complement strand
TGTGTTAAGTCTAGCTCAGCCCTTCCTGCCATGTGATAGGTACTGTGTTAAGTCCAGCTCAGCCCTTCCTGCCATATGATAGTTAGGTACTGTGTTAAGTCCAGCTTAGCCCTTCCTGCCATATGATAGTTAGGTACTGTGTTAAGTCCAGCTTAGCCCTTCCTGCCATATGATAGTTAGGTACTGTGTTAAGTCCAGCTTAGCCCTTCCTGCCATATGATAGTTAGGTACTGTGTTAAGTCCAGCTTAGCCCTTCCTGCCATATGATAGTTAGGTACTGTGTTATGACCAATCATCCTTTCCTAATCTCTGAGGAAAGTCACATAGCCTATAGCCAGATTACAGGTTCAACTTCCTTTTGCCTGATAAGAAGACCCTCTTCATGTAAATGCAGCATTCCCAGCACCTCCACCCTAGCCAATAATGTACTCACCCTGGAAACCCCTACCCACTCCCCAAGATCTATATAGCCCTTGTTTACCCGAATAAAGTTGAGCTGTCTCACTGAAGCTGATCCAGAAGTTACTCCACTGTACACACTGTCTGAACCCTGCTCTACCCCCTCATCCTTTGGGCTGCTGGCTGAAGACCTCTGAGGAAGGGGAGACACACAAATGTCCATGTTCTCTCACCACAGCTCCTCTCTGCTAGGTGGATTTTGAAACCCCACTACCCTCATGACAATACATTAATTTTCTTTAACTTAAAAAAACAAACAAATAAAAAATTGACCACTGGAGAGATGGCTCAGTAGTTAAGAGCACTTGCTGCTCTTACAAAGGACCTGGGTTCTGTTCTCCGTACCCACACAGGAACTCAGAACTGCCTGTGACTTCAGTTCCAAGGGATCTGACACCATTTTCTGGAATCCGCCAGCACTAGCACTAGGCACACATGTGGTGCACACACATGCATGAAAGAAGCACACCTAAAATAAACTTAAAAATTCACACTTAGTGTTTTAGCCCAACTCTGTATCACCACTTGTCACAGGAGAAGGAGCAAAGAGGACCGTGTGAATTCACCTCCAGGCACCAAAGGGCTGGCCTTGCCCGCTGGGAAGACAGCAGAGTTAGGACAGGGTAGGAAAGGAAGAAAGGCACACAGCAGAGGCTGGGGTCCATCAGGAAAGCAGTGCTTGATGCAGTGCTGGTCTTTTCTGCCAGGGCAGAAGGATGCCCACTATAATTTGTCAGTGCTCACTGGCTAGTTCTAATAATGAAGGAAAAATTACTTGCCCATGAAGCAGAAGAAACCATTCTTTATCTTAGGCCCTCACCTTCCCTGGGCTTGTTGACAGCACATGCTACCTCTGCTATCTCCCCCCCCACCCCCCCACCCCCCGTGATTCTCACCAGCATTCCTTAGGGCATTGCTTCCTGCTTCCACATTTAGGGTAACTTCATCCCACCCCCCCACCCCCACCTTATATAGCAAAATGACTTCCTTTGGTGTGAGCTCTATGGCTTTAACATACAAGCTGTCTATCTGTAAGGCTGCAGGTAGAACATTTCCTTCTTCCTGGTCCCTTAGGTCACTCACCACAGTCCTGACTTGACCAATCTGTTCTCCTATCCCATAGGAGAACAGTCTTTTCCAGAATGTGACTCTTGAAGACTGGCTTCTGCAACTACCTGTGGTGTGTGTGTGTGTGTATCTTGTAGGAATTTTTAACCCCAACAAGTCTGTATAAAAACCACAAAATTCAGTTATTATAATTATAAGCTATGTGTCTAGACTGGGCAGATCTAACACTTTACTGACTTATTCCCCAGCTATGAGACCCTTTGCTACTTGTGGGTTTTCCTGGCCATGTGGTTTTGTTCCATCTTGGCTTCCTCCTCTTTTTATTGTCCTCCCTCTTTTCTTTCTTGTTCTCCTCTCTCTATGTCTCTTATCCTGACCTGTAAAATTCTGTCCCTTTAGTTCCAGTGTTTCCTCTAGCCCATTGTCTTAGTCAGGGTTTCTATTCCTGCACAAACATCATGACCAAGAAGCAAGTTGGGGAGGAAAGGGTTTATTCAGCTTACACTTCCTCATTGCTGTTCATCACCAAAGGAAGTCAGGACTGGAACTCAAGCAGGTCAGGAAGCAGGAGCTGATGCAGAAGCCATGGAGGGATGTTCCTTACTGGCTTGCTTCCCCTGGCTTGCTCAGCCTGCTCTCTTATAGAACCCAAGACTGTCAGCACAGAGATGATCCCACCCACAAGGGGCCTTTCCCCCTTGATCACTAATTGAGAAAATACCCCATAGCTGGATCTCATGGAGGCACTTCCCCAACTGAAGCTCCTTTCTCTGTGATAATCCAGCTGTGTCAAGTTGACACAAAAACTAGCCAGTACACCCATGTTGCCAAGTTTTAAATTTAGCTCTCTGGTGTGTGAGAGAGCTTCTCTTTTCTTGATGATAGCATTTCAGATACTCATGTAACATCCTCTGAATATTCTGTAGGTTTCAATTTTCTTTTTGTTTTAAAAAACTATGACGGTTCCCCAAGAGTTCTGAAGCATCGCCTGCCCAGCTCCACTGTCTGCCAGTTCCCATCCTGCTGTGGATCACGCTGTGGCTTCTGAACCATGGATAAGACATAGCCCTGCTTGGCAGAGGAATTACTGAGCCTTCCATGTGCCCTGCCACCACCCATTGACGAGTCTCTACTTTTCCATGCTCTCTGCCCTGCTTGTGACTGAAAGAACCCTGAAGCTTAGACAGTGATTCAAAATCCAAGAGGAAACACTACACTAGCCTCAATGGTCTCTAATGTCCTCACTACACTCTGATGACTCTTAGACTAAGCTATTGATGTAGTTTACATGCTACAGTTTTGTAATAAATATATAGCAAGTTTCTGTTATGTGCACACACTCAGAAACACACACATACATGCACGCACACGGAGAAGTCATAATCCCTCGATGCTGATGTTCCTTCGCCTGTTTTAAGCCCCTCCTTGCTATATAGCTGAAACTAGAGTCGGTTTTCTTCTTTTATTGGGCAATGCTGGGGAATCAAATCCAGGGCTTTATAGACAATAAGTGTGCCCCAATCCATACCCTCAATCTTATGCTTCTTGTGTGTATCTTTCACTTACACTGGTGTGGGTGCCATAAATGTGTGTGCAGCTCTGCACTCTTCCTGCAGGCTGCACTGTGAGCGTGCAGCAAAGAGAGGCTGGCAGCACTGCTCCTGGCACAGACCTTGAGTTGGTTCCTAACACACAGGGAGGGCTCTTTTCTAGGGAGATGCATGGGCAGGTTTGCTTTTCTCACCTACTTTAATAAACTTAGGTCTTGGACATTTCACATGTACCACATGTATCACAACCTGGAAAACAAGTAACCTGGGAGATATTAAGTCTCATCTCACCCTCTCATCACCAAGTTTTCCATACTTCTGACACAAGTCAGGGTGGAATCAAATGCAGGCCAAGTTTAGTCAGGAGATACTATTTCAGAACAGGAGAGGGACAGACTTCCCGGTGACCTCAGCAGGCTCGGAGCGAGAGGGATTGGAGACTCTGACGCTACCTACACCCTGGCTCTGCTTCTAGAATGGGTTTGCCTCAGACAATAACATGGCTGGAGGTAAAAGGCTACAAACACGGAGGGCCTAAGTTAAAGGAGATGCGGTCAGAGTCTCAGATGGGCCCAGCAGGCAGCTGTGCTTGGCATCAGTGCAGGCTGCAGCATTTTAAACATTCAAAGACCTGAGCTTCTTGCCATTTCTCTTTCAACACTGACCCATGTCCATTCCTCCATCACAAGCAGAGCCTCCATCAGAGAACAAAGGGACAGACAGATAGCAGGAAAGAGAGACCCCCACGCCCACGGGAGGGATTCTGAGGATGCAAGCAAGCAGGAAGAGGGAGACACTCCGATCCAGGAGAGCACCCGGGCTCAGAGCTTACTTACTTTTCTATCAAATCCAGTGTGACTCCAGGCACCAGACTAACGCACTTCTGCATGCAAAACCTGCAGAGACAGGAGAGACCATGAAAAGCATTAATAGGGCACTAAACATGAGAACATCAGCAGTGAAAACACGGACTAAGAGTGGGGATGAGGCCCACAGACACGGCACTGCTTCCTTGGTCCTGCAGCGTCCTCACTGTCCCTGCCAAGGCTGTATGACTGTGGAGCAGCGCAGAGCCAGGAGGAGGAGGAAGAAGGGGCTACGAGAAGTCAATGGATTCTTGTCCTCAAGAGTAACACAGAGCTGAGACTCGAAGCAACATTCTGATTAAGAACTGCTGTAGTGAGAGGCCACTCTGCCTCTCTTCCTATGGGATGAGGAACTGTAGGAGGGAAAGCTGGGTGGTGGGGGTAACAACTGGAATGTAGGTAAGTAATATAATGAAAAAAAAGTGAGGAAGGAGGACTAGTGCTGTGGAGTAGATGCCTGCCTGTAAGGCACACAAATACCACATCAAGAAGATGAAGAAACACAGATTCAATTATACTGTTTTAACCATCCCAAGTCAAAGGAGCCAGAGATGAAAGACTTCTCATCTGTGGACAGATCCAACCTCAAAAGCCAGAACAGAAATGTCAGGGCTTTATCTATTTTGTGTGTGCTGACAGAAGGCAGGAAGCCATCTTTTTTTTCTCCTGTGAGAGCCATTGGCACACTGCAGAACAGGATCAATGGAAGCACTGAGGGAAAAGCAGCTGGGGGGGGGGGTGTTAGTGGGAGAAATATAAAATGCTTGAACTGTCTGTGTTTAAAATTAAGAGCAGTAGCCTCCTTCAAAAGCTGCAGCAGGAACACCGCTCACGAGACAGCTCCCAACCTAGGATGACTCCATTTACAGTTTCCAAGGCATTCTGCAGAGATTTGCTTACAACTGACACTGTCGATGGTCCACATGTCTGAGATACAGGCAACGGTGAGTGGCAGCTCTTAGCCAACCCATGTTGCCAGTAAAACTAATGGTGCTCTCTCTACTGGTCTCTCTCAGCCTGGGGCTAAACTAAGGCAGTCTGGAGCTTGTGTGTTTTCCAGTTCAGATGGCTGCCCCTTACAATGGGGTCCCCAGGACACTTTTTTTTTTTTTTTTTTTTGGTTTTTTCGAGACAGGGTTTCTCTGTATAGCCCTGGCTGTTCTGGAACTCACTTTGTAGACCAGGCTGGCCTCGAACTCAGAAATCCGCCTGCCTCTGCCTCTGCCTCCCGGCTGCTGGGACTAAAGGTGTGCGCCACCACGCCCGGCTCCCAGGACACTTTTAAACTGCACGTCTATAGAGACACTGTGTTCAGTACAACATCAGGACACAAGTGGGAGAAAAGGATAAAATCCGTTATAAGTGGGTAGGCTTGGAGGACAGAGGCAGCAGTGGTATAGGGGACAGGAAAGTAAAAGATACAGGAACAGGAAGACACCAAGATAGTATGTAGACAGTATGTATATGGGTAAGTGGTTCCAACTGCCCAGCCATGTTCTTTGTCTCAAGAAAGAAAGCTCAGCTCAGTGGGGGAGAGTTAGCTATAGAGTGAGCGGCCACAGCCAGTGTTCTGTGGTTCACAGCGCAAAGCAAATGAAGCTGAGGGTCACACTTCCCTGACAGTGGGGACAGCCCCTTTACAGCACTAAGGACCTGGAATTATTGAATGTGGTCAAATGGGTGGCTAGGCTCTGAGCTAGATCCTCCTGCTGGCCTTTGGAGAGCTCTGCTCTGTACCCTCAAGGCACATCCTTGGGAGTCAGCACAGATACACACTGCTCCAAAGGTATCTTTGCCCAAATCTAGCTCTCCTGCTGGATAAGCATGACCAACAGGAGACACATTTTGGGTAAATTTAATGAGAGCCACAGTCCTCATTATTTTGTCTTCTCATCCATAATGGATTTATTGACTGGGATGACTAGAGTCCAGTAATGACAGAATCATTTGTAATGGACTAATTCTCTTGCCAATAGCAATAATAAACTCCAGACAAAAATATTAAAAATGACCACTTGGTAATCCCAAAAAGCAAACAGAAGAGAAGCTGGAAGGCCTACAACCTGTTGGGCTGCACAGTCACATAACATATGGGGCCTGTAGCTGAAGTCTCCCTGGGGTGGAGATCAGAGATCAGCACTGAAGACTTCCAGGAAATTGCAAGAAATAACCTTAGACTGCAGGGAGCCAAACTTTACTCTCACGCTGGCTGACTCACCAACTACAGGCAGGATGTGACTCTGAGGATCCCTGTGGCAACGTGAGGCTGAAACTATTAATTGGAGAGTGCAGCGTCTCTTGTACCAAGAAAGCAGAGCAAGGCCCCATAAGGCCCAGGGCTCTCAGTGGGTTCCAGAGGGATGCTGCCTTAGTCACACAAACCCTATTCCAGGATCAAGAGTGACTCTGGAGCAAGGAACAAAGCCAACGAGGTCAAGTCCCACAACCGAGCTTCTGCTGAGCTTACCCATCATGCCGCCCACCCATCCCAAATGAGCTGCCTCTGCAGTGCTTTGCATGGTTCTTCCAGAATGAATGGCACAGGGTTAGAAGCCAGAGGAAAACAAACAGTCTCCGGAAGTGAGAGACACTTAACGGCAGTATTAGAAGCCAGAGGAAATCCAAAACAGACTCTGGAAGTGAGAGACACTTTACAGTTATAAAAAACTAATTTGCCTACTGACTGTGAGATTAGCATTTTTATAATAGTGAAAAGGCACAGTTCTCATAGACGTGGAATTAAAAGACAGCCATTGGGCAACTCTAAGGAGGCTATGGGTCATTAGAAGCATGCTTAAGTCAGCGCTGAACCCACAAAGGACTAGGCAGACACTGAAGAAACAAAAACGCCTCAGCGCTAGGCACAGTGGCCTAGGAGTTGGAGGCAGGCAGATCTCGGTGAGTTACAGGCCAGCCCAGTTTGCATACCAAATTCCAGGACAGCCAGGGCTATGCAGAAACACTGCCTTAAAAACAAACAAACAAACAAACAAACAAACAAATAACAAAAAACAAAGACTCAAATAACCCATTACAACTGGCCAGGTACAGTGGCTCACACCTGTAAACCAGAGCCTTGGGAGCCCTGACAGAAGGGTCATTGCAAGCTCCAGGCCTGTATGGGTTACAGAGCAAACGCCTGTAGAAAATATTAAACACAATAAAACACAGAGTGAAAGCCTATGGAAAATATTAGATAAAACGAAATAACCAAATAGTTGAAAACTGCTCCCTGTTCTCTGTGTGCTGGTTGTCACCCTGTCTCAGGCGAGGGTTTATTTCTTAGCATGAAATAAGAGGCATGCCTATTCTACAAATGGAGGACACCTGTAAGTGAGGGACATAGAGTGAAGCTCCTGCCTGCCATCTGAGAGGTTGAGGCAGAGAGATTGAAAGCCAAGAGTTTGAAGCCAGCTAGGACAGCATAGCAAGGCCAGTTTCAACAACTAAATCATACAAAGACAAAACAAACAAACAAACAACATCATCAATAACAACTAAAACCCAAACAGGAAGCTTTCAGAACCACCACTTTCAAAGAAATAAGCAGATTAAGCAGGAGGCAGGAGGACCATGGAAGTGAATGTTTAACTTACTGAAGAAAAGTAACTCAGAACCTGCATTTTATACCCAGCCAAATTGCCACATAAGTGTGAAGGCAGAAGTGTTCTAGGGTGTATAGAGCTTCAGATGGCTGGCCATCGAGAAGCATAGGGAACACAGCTGTGGATGACTCTGGAGTCAGAGGGCAGAGGTGAAAGGGATAGAGAAATGCTTTGATGAGGAAGCTTTGTGAGAAAACAAATGCAAACCAAAGGGAGGTGATGTTTACTGAAGCCCAAACGCAGCGGGATGGCATAGGGACCAGCCAAGAGGACTCCTCTGTGGCAGCTTTACTGGGAGCCACTGCTTTGAACCAAGTAGCTACACAAACCAGGCTAAGCATCAAAAAATGGAGCCTTGCTCAGCAGCCAGAACCTGGGCTGTTTACCCAGCCTTCTAGGAACCAGCAGGAGGAGACATCACTTCCCACAGCAGGCCAGCTGCAGCCTGCCACCAACAATCAGGTTCCAGCCTGCTTTAATCCTTACAGCAGAGGTGACCTGAGGCTAACCAATCCCTTTTCTATTTCCTGCCTCACAAGGAACTCTGACTCATTTTTGTTTTTTGTTTCTGCTCTCTGCAGCTCTCCTCTGCCTATAAATCCCTCTCTTCTGTTCCATTTACAGAAAAGCGGTCTAAAACGGGGCAAAATGGAAAGGCAGGGAAATCTGGGGGACATGAGCAGGGGAAGGAGCCCTCACTCTAGGTCCAGCTGAAGCTACTCATCAGCAGTGCAGCAAGCGCTCCAGCACCTTGGACAGTTGCTGAGGCAAGCCCCTTCCAACTGCAAACCTGACATCTGCTACAAGTCTCACTAGAAAGCCCATGATGAGGAGAGCACATGAGCTAAGCACCTTGTGCAGACCCGGTGGCTCCAGATTTCACTGCCATCATAATTCCATCCAAGGCGTTACTAGAGCAGCCGCACATATCAAATACTAGACAAAAGACACCAAAGGTTCCTTAGCAACCTCAGAGACTGGTATGTGTGGCCAATGTTAGTCATCTGCACCTCCTTGAAGAGCTCAGCCGAAGTTGGGTATGTCTTATTTTCTCAGAGAAGCTCAAAGCCACACTCTTAGGTATGGTCTTTCTCCCTTAAGTGTTTCACTTTCTCCAAACCCTCAGACTTAAGCTCACATTAAAATGTCTTTAGTGTAACTTCCAGTTCTACATCATTGTTCTAGCTGGTCCTGAAATTCTTCTCAGCATCAAAGCTGCAAATCTCAGCAGCTTTAGGTCTAAGTCCCTAAAAGTCACAGGGAAGGCTGCTGAGGGTGGCAAAGCAGAGCTGTGTCTTGGACCCTCACATTGAGCGCCTAATCACAGACTCAAAAATAAAGCCTGGCTGGAGAGATGGCTAAGAGAACGTGCTCCTCTTCCAGAGGCCGAGGGTTCAACTCCCAGCACCCACATGTCAGCTCACAACCATCTGAAACTGCAAGTCCCAGGGATCCAGGGACACTAAGCATGCAAGTGGTGACTAGACATGTTTGTAGGCAAAACGCCAATACACAGTAGATAAACAAATAAACACTGCCAACCAGCTGGATAGAGTGGACTACTCCAGTAACCCAAGCTTCCAGGAAGCTAGGCTGACAGCTCAATACCAGCCTAGGTAACATAGTGAGTACTAGGTCAATTCGGGGTGCAGAGTAAGATCCTGTCACCAAGGACCCACCATGTAAGATCTGTTACAGATAAAACTGTTCTTATGCCGGGCAGTGGTGGTGCACACCTTTAATCCCAGCACTCGGGAGGCAGAGGCAGGCAGATTTCTGAGTTCAAGGCCAGCCTGGTCTATAAAGTAAGTTCCAGGACAGCCAGGGCTATACAGAGAAACCCTGTCTCGAAAAACAACAAAAAAACCTGTTCTTATTTTTCCCTTGATGCTAATTCACAAACTTTTGGTGTCACTTTTGACTGTACAGAATGGCTTCCCATTGGCCGCATCTAGGCCTACAGCCAGGATTAGACACATGAAGGGAAGGAACTTGCTATATCTCAGGTGCTCTCTCTGCTGCACAATCAAGTGAGCCAGAAGACACAGATGAGCCACTCCTCTGACCTTGCACAGACCTCTCAGTCCTGGGCCAGAGCCCCCAGCCAGAGACTGGGAAGGAGCAAGCAGCAAGCAGCAGGGGTGCAACTTCTGAGACACCATACTGCCTGTCACAGGCTTTCTCTCACTACTGTTTCAATGGCTAGATTCTGTCCTCCAATTAAAAAAAAAGACAGTCAAAACAGGCAGCTGATGGGAGGAAAATCTTTCAGAGCTATCATATACATCGGAAGGGTGCAAACTATCAAAGGTGCACCCTTTGCCTCTCCACCATTTTTCCTCTGGGGCCACCAATAGCTACTTTCTTGGAAGAAACCAACCCTCCTTCCTACAAAAGCACCTTATTCTGTGGAGGAAACTTTGAACACACAGGCAGAACACATCTCGTCTCATGGTACACTCCCATGTGACAGGATCCGATATGGCAGGGCAGAACTGCCCCCGAGTCTGTGACAGCTTCAGGCTCCTCACTCTTCAGTCTGACTTACACCTGGTGAGCAAGTCACATGCAGCATGTGCATACTGTGCGTGGACACAGACTAGGGACAGCACAGAGTAGTGTAGGAAGGACCCACAGTCTGTGGAACTCTGCCCCTCACACTGCCTCAGTTAGGGCAACGCTTCCTGACTGCATACTGATGGGACACAGCAGAAAGGCCCAGATCCCACAAGTGCACTTGGTTATTTATAGAGACAGGTGTGCCATCATCTGCCTCTGACTAGAAAGGAGGCTTCCTTTATGGTAAAAGTTTCAGATGGACCCTAAAACATGTTAAAAAAAAAAAGATTCTTTTAAATTCTTTTAAAAGATTCTTTTAAATCCCAAAGAACCAAGTGCTTAGAACATAATCTGCTGTGATCAGTCCATCACTTTCCTTTTGCCATCTGATCTGCTTTTCTGAGTTAAGATGGCTCAAACAAAGTTCTTCGAGGACTGCCATAATCAGAAGGCTGAGGTCACATGGACAAACCAGACAGACGGGCACCAAGCAGCCCATGCTCACACCGCTTACCACTCCATGGCAGCCAAGAGAAGCCTGGGCCAGAGTGAGACTGGCCTTGTGTCTGCTGAGCAGCACAGCATGAGGGGCTCCTTCGTACAGGGGCTGAGATGATGTCACTCTGAAACTGCCGCACGACTAGAGGTCCAGAGCCAAGGCCTGACTCTCATCCAAAGTACAGTGAGAAAAGAAACTGGCTGGGATGATTTGCAAGCAGGCTGGGAACCATGCACTCCCTCCCCCACACTTGCAGAGATCAGAGCAGGAGATGCAGACAGATGCTCTCCCTTCCTCTGCTAAAGTCATGGGTGGTGTCTACAAGTCCTGAGTGCTGAGGCTGGGACAGTCCGGTGGGCTGTCCAAGTCTTCATCCGCTCATAGCTAAACTAATCTCACATTTCCATCTTGGGATAGACTTCACACGAGTCTCCCAGAAAACACCAAGTGTTTTTCTCAGCTGTTCTGAGTTCCCAGGAGAGAGAGAGAGAGAGAGAGAGAGAGAGAGAGAGAGAGAGAGAGAGAGAAAGAGAGAGAGAGAGAGAGAGAGAGAGAGACTCAGAATCATCAAGCTATATGGAATGATACAAGGCCTGTAAACTCAGAACTTGGGATGCTGACACAGGAGGATCCAGAGTGTAGAACAAGTTGGACAATGCTGAGGTCCTGGCTCATGCAAGCTAATGAAACCATCTATAAGCAGGGGAAGGAGCCAGGCTCAGCGGGAAGAGAACACCTTCTCTGTGATCTGCTGCTGCCTTAGGAATCTCAGAAATAAACAAGGGGCCTTAAACAGAAACAGAGGCCAAAAAAAAACAGGTGATGAGGAATAAGCCTGCTGGAGCAAAGGAACCTCTGAATGAGCGTGTAAGGAGCTGATGGAGTCCGAGTGAATGTGTACTTTTGGTATGAGCATGTGTCAAGGACTGCAGTGAACTCAGCTATAAGTCAGGCTGCAACACTGGGCATATTAAGTACCTGGTCCCCAGTCAATCACACAGTCATGTGCCCTGAGTTATGGCTGCTTTGACTGGTCCTGGTTACTAGCAAAGGTACATGTGAAGCCATGTGGGAAGTCCCTTGTAAATTACAGTGTGTTGCACTATTAATACATACTGGCTGACAAAGACCTTACAGCCCATTCCACAGTACTTCCCGGGCAGCTGCCCTGCCTCTACTGCTAGGAAGAGAGCACCATCCTTACAGGGGTGCAGAGAAACTGGCTCACCCAAGGGGAAGAATGGACCCCCAGAGCCAGACCAACACGGGTTCCTTCTAACAGACCACCATCAGTGTCCCCCTTCACGGGAGAGGTAGACAAGCAAGGCAGCACCGTGCAGGGAAGGCCACCTCCCTGGCCACCAGGGGCAGCCTGAGGAGAGTTCTGCTGCACAATGGAATTCTAAAGGCACAAATACCACATAGCAGAACCTAGTAGGCAGAGGCCACGGCACTAAGTGTTCAGGTCCAATTCTGGCCAGTAGTAGTTAGAGGTCTGATCAGTCCTCAGTGTATAGAGGCCCCATTGGCTTACCTTGGAGGGAGGCATAGACATAAATCAAAATAGAGGAAGGTGCTTTCCAACAAGGTTCCAGGCTAACAACAGGCATGGGAGTAAGAAAGCAAAAGCAAAAGTGGCCCAATCCATGAAAGGAGGAGGTGTTTTAAAGAACTGCCTCTCCATGCACTCACAGAATATACTGCTCCCTAAGAGCACACATACTTAAAGCCAGGTGCTAGAGATGCACAAGTCAGCCCCGACTGCAGCACCTCTTACCTAAAGTGCCTCCAGCAGTCCCCCTGGGGGTGCTGGGGACAAACTGTGGTGAAGCTGCAGCAGCAGGAGCCATGAATAGGGCCCAGCTTCAGTCAGGTAACCTCATCCCCAGACAGCATCCTCAAAACGCCAGTCTCTGACAGTAGAGATCTGTGGCAGAACCAGAACCTCTGTGCCTCATAACACCATGCTAGAGGGCTCTGCTACTAGGAATGGCATGTTACCAAGTGCAAAGATGAAATTATTAAGTTAGAGTAGTGATGATGACCAGTCCTCAAAGTCCAGAAAGGCCTGGGTTCAAATCCCAGCTTTGCCACTGTCCAATTGGAGGACGCAGTGGCTAACTTCTCATATCCAGCTGTTTTTTTTTTTTTGGGGGGGGGGTTGTTTTGATTTTCCGAGACAGGGTTTCTCTGTATAGCCCTGGCTGTCCTGGAACTCACTCTGTAGACCAGGCTGGCCTCGAACTCAGAAATCTGCCTGCCTCTGCCTCCCAAGTGCTGGGATTAAAGGCGTGCGCCACCACCGTCTGGCTATATCCAGCTGTTTTAACCCATAAAATGAAGATAACAGACATTTAAAAACAGAATTATATAGATTAAACAAAAGGCCTTTATTTGGTATATAAGGAAAACCCAACACAATTAATATCTCTCCAACACTCACTCCTCATTAGTGAAGAGACAGCTAGAGGGCACTTCAGGTGCCTGAAATGAGATGCTGAGTCTTTGGCAGACATTCCGGCCTGGGAGCAATGACGAAGGAGAAAGATGGGCAGGCAGAGGAAATGATGCTGAGAGGACCCAGGTGGGAGCTGCATGTCCACCATGGGAAGAGAGCCATGCGCCCATAGAAGGGCCAGGGCAGGAAGGGTGGTTCCAGAGTCAAACAGCATCACCAGCTAGACCTGGGGGACATCCAGGACTAGGACAAGGGGGGAGCACTGAAGGCAAGGGTTTATGTTTACTTAAGAATCAGTGGGGGGTGGGGGGGTGAGATGGCTCAGCAGGTAAGAGCACCCGACTACTCTTCTGAAGGTCCTGAGTTCAAGTCCCAGCAACCACATGGTGGCTTACAACCATCTGTAATGAGATCTGACGCCCTTTTCTGGTGTGTTTGAAGATAGCTACAGCGTACTTACATATAATCAATCAATCAATCAATCAATCAATCAATCAATCAAAGACTCAGCGGCAGGGGCTGGTAGCTGATGCTGAGCTGATGTAGCTCTAGACTGCACTTCTGCCATGCATGAAGCTCAGGGTTCAAAACACACACACACACACACACACACACACACACACACACAGAGATATATGTGGACACATGTGGACACACAGTCAAAGACACATACACACAAACACACATGGATACATACATAAAAACAATCAGTGATAGGTACCAACTCTGGCTCAGGGCTTGGGATCTAGGGACGTACTCTTGGGCAGGCTCCTTAAGGTCTGTAAGTATTGTGAGGTAAATGCCAGAGAGCCTGGGAGCGAGCATCTCGTTTCTACTCTGGAAGTTCTTATGCCAAATGACCAGGGAGAGTCCTAGACAGACCTTCCCGTGAAAGCGACTCCTCACAAGGCAGTCACAATGTGTTGTCTGCACCACACACCCATCCCTGCTACCTTATGCCAGGGAGATATCTTTTAATTTACACTTCACTCATTTGTCCTATTTCTCTTTCTCATTCCCTAGCTTCTTTACTCCAGGAGAGTGCATATGGATGAGGGTAACATGCTCCCAATGGAGTGCTTTCCTGCCCTGAACTGTGTGTGATGCCCAAGCAGCCCGTGGCCCTCACTCCTGTGAAGCCGGGGCTAAGATGCTTTCTGTCTCTTCAGCTTTCCAAGCAAGGAGTCTCCTTTGAGCCTGAGGTGGACAGAGGCCCCCTTATCTCAGCTGCTCCGAGCCAATAGCACAGCAGCATGGCTTCGTAAAGAACTAGTGTAAAGTGTCTGGCCTCTGCATCCCGCTGCACTGGCTGTGGCTCAACCCCCATGCGAGGGGGGCACTGCCCATCCACCCTAGACTACATCTCTAGCTGTCATCACTCTAGACTGCACAGAACATGTGCTAGTACCTGGACCTTGGGTTTCCAGACTGACAGCAATACATTTCTATTATTGATAAATCAGCCTTCCTTGTATGTAAGGATGGCAGGTGAACATACAGGGGCATACGTGTGATATAATTTAGTCATGCTCAGGGGCTGCACCCTGTTTCTTGGGTTGTGGGAACCATCTCTGCCCTCAGACACTCAAAGGTCCGGCTGCACTAAGTTGTCTCTATCCTCTAAGCTTGACTTCAGGCCCATGGCCAGGACAGAAGCATCTACTCAGATCACCCTCCTCCAAACTGCTCGCTCCTTCCAGGACAACCTCTCCATCACAGGAAGCCCCAACAGAAAAGACACTATGCTCTCTCCCTTCTTATTGCCAAAGGACTGATAGAAGCATGACCCTCTCCATTAAGTCCCCAATCCCAGCAGACAACCACTTGGACTCATAAATCCTTATCATTTGCATACTCTACAGGCTGCTTGCAACACAGTGACTTTACCTCAGGGACAATGGAGACAAAGGCTAACAAAAGCAAGGGCCAGTGTGCCTGTGGCACAGGCCACATGGTGCACGGAAGTGGCTTTTGAAGCCTATTTAAGCCTGTTCTGTGTCATGAACAGGGGCATCAGTAGTATGAATAGCAAGAAGTCAGGAAAACAGAGGATTATTGTCTGCAGGATACATTCAGAACACATGAAAGAAAACCATAAAACAATGGAGGGCTGCTGTGCCACTTTCTGCACAGGTCCTATGTGACAGCACAGTCCTGGCAAGCCATAGATGTCATCCGAGAGGCACCTCAATGCAGTGTATGTGAAAGGAAATGAGGCAGCTTCTACAGCCACCACCAGAAAAGTACCCCTGACCGATCACTGACATGAGTGTCCATGATTGAATGAATACCCAGCTGCAAACATCAATACACTTTAATGAAATGTGGCAATATCGCTGATAACAGGTGTGTCAGCCTAGGCACACTATGTGCACATAAGTCAGACAAGCAGAAGTACATTAAAGATACACACCGGCAGGTACACAACCAGGAGCAACTGTCCCATACACAACCCAGGAGCAACTGTCCCATACACAACCCAGGAGCAACTGTCCCATACACAACCCAGGAGCAANAAAAAAAAAAAAAAAATGCTGCTACTTTTCTGTCTACTGTTTCACTTATGTGTGTGACCAGAAAAACTGTCCATGTCCTCTCCTGTGTGTACATAGCTCAAAGACACCTCCAGATCCTACCAGCACACCTGGCATTGCCTCTCAGTTCTGGACACTAAAAGTCTCAAACCAGAGAGTCCTCTCCAGTGGCCCCGTGATGTCTGTGACGTGTGTGCTGCGTATTCACTCAGATATATATGCATACATTTACATGACTAGTACTGTACAATATTTGTGTTTAATAAAAAGTAATGCACTATAAATCTAATACTGTTTCTTATTTTTTTCACTCAACATTCTGCATTTAAAAACACTTAAATCAATTTTAATGAGGTAAAATTTGCATATGATAAAATAAACCAGTTAGAGACTTCAGTTTGCAGCAGGACTGCTATACTTCTGTTGTCCTCACAGACAACATTCCATTGCCCCTCACTGCATGTGTGACAATCTTGTGCATGTGTGCATTTGTGTTTGTATATGTGTATGGGTGTGTGCGTGAGCATGTGAACGAATGCCTGTGTGCATGAATGTGTGTGAACGTGTGTGTGTGTGTGTGTGTGTGTGTGTGTGTGTGTGTGTGAGTGTGTGAGCATGAATCCATGAGCATGTATGTGCATGTGCACATCTGAGAGTGTGTGTATAAACATGTGTGTGCACTCGTGACCCCATCAACGCTGCGGCTGCTTTACCTTTGCTTCCTCTGGTCACTGGCTAGCCTTCCTGACTTTAACATACTGGAAACCCACCATCATTCACAGGGTGCAGTGGTGCTGCTGCTCTTGGTGTCTGTCAGCAGCAGCTGTTACCAATAACTGCTGTGGGGTGGACACCTCATCTCATCTAGCTTTCCAGCTCTCCCTTACTCACAGAGGAGGAACTGTGTTCTGTCTTTGATTTTTTTTCTCTATATACAGCTTCTACCACCATTTCTTGAAAAAACAGTTCTTCCCCATGAAACCATTTAGGCACCTTTGTCTGAGACCAATGTGCATGACTGTCTTGTGATGGTGGCTTTATGATGAGTCTCCAATCTGTCCTCTGTGCTTCTAAGTAAGGTTTAAAGCCAAGACTTTGACTGGGACAGCAAAGATCAAGTTGGAGAAAATTAATGTTTAAGAATACTAAATTTTTGGCTGGAAATGGTATGAACATATCTGCAATCTCAGCACTTGGGCACTGAGCACTGAGGCAGGAGCATTGCCAGTAACTTAAAGCCAGCCTAAGCTACACGATAACCTGTCTCACACAAAGAGCTGGGTCTTTCCATCTGTACAGAACCATTTTCTGCCTCAACTTTAATCTCTGTGATAATTTAGTTTTGTGAGCTCAGGTCATGCATGCATTTTATTACATTTGTTATATTTATTCCCAAGTACTTCTGAATCTTAATGGCTATAAAGTAGTATTTAGAAAAATAAAACAATTCTGATTTCAACTGGTTTAAAAGTAATTCTCTGAGGTTCCGGGGCCCTGCTGTAGAGGGCAGTCAGTCTCAGGGGCTTCCCTGTCTTCCCCATACATTACTTTGGCTTCCTGTTTGGCAACATGACTGCCTACTGTTGGTTTGTTTTTTTCTTCCAGCTTTCCACAATGTCTGTCCTTCCAGTATGGCCTAAATAGGGAGTGATAGTGCACCTCTCCTGTTTTGGACTCAGGGACAATGTTTAGTCTGTGCAATCATCAAATCCAAAGCTAGCAATGGTGTTTGCTTCTCTTCCTAGTGTGCTGAAGAAGTCTGCTGGGGGAGCTCCAGCTGCGTCCAGTGCACCTTTAGCAGCTCTGAGGACAGCCATATAGTTTTCTCCTTTATTCTGCCACGTCTTGCTATCCTGAGATGAACCACTCGTGTACCCCACACTTTATCCTTTCTATGATTCCTTGGGATTAATTTCCTTACACAATGGTGACAATCTGGTGTCCCTACAGTAGTCACATACTGCCGCTGGGAAAGTCCTCATCTGGTTTTGTCTTCTTAGCGTGCAGTAGGGAACATTCCCCGTCTACTTTCTAACTTGTCTGCATGAGGTTTGACACTCTTTCTTAAATGGTGACAGAACTCACCAGCAGAGATGCTGGGCCCCAGGTCCCTTTGTAAAGTCAACTGGAAGTTTGTCCCCATAAGAGACAAGTCTGTGCGGGCAACACCCCCTTCTCCAGGCACGGGAGCGTCACTCACAGGCTTTGCCCATCTCACCTATGCTTGCTGGCATAGGCTCTTCATAGTAAAGAAGGTCCCACATATTCTTTCTGGTGCTTGTAGGGGCTGTACTATAAACCATTCCAGCTGAAGTCATAACAATTTTGAAACCTCTCAAAAACTACCATATAATTAACAAATTTATACAAATAGCTGTGTCCATCTCCTATTCCCCTTACATTTTTCTCTTTATTTCCTTTATTCTGCTTTGGCTTTAATACTAGCTTCTAGATAAAGAGACCATACATTTAGGCTTTCCAATGAAAATCTGTAGGTATCAAGACTTTAAAGCAGTTATGGCCAGCACATAAAACTCTGGTGACTTTATTAGCTGCTCATGGGATCATGGTATCGTCCCATAACCCACAAGTGCAGTCACACCAATGGCACTCTGATGGGAAAGGCTATGAATGCCCTCTCTGGCATGTCTATGGCTCCTGAGGAGGAAAACAGTGTTGCCAGTAACAGAAATGAGCTGGCTTTGGACTTGCAGGCACTCAGGTGACATGTACACCCTGAAACAGTGAGAGAAAGGCACTGTGCTGCACCTAGGTATTAATGTCTCTTTTATTGCTTCTCTCCATTTCTTCTTGCTGGCTGGCCAGGCTTCCAGTATTGTGGTAGACTACAGCAATCTGCTTCTTCACCTGCAGATGGAGGCTTTCTCCACTGACCATGGTGTTTACCTCACATGTTACAGGCCCCATGCCCTCAATGAAGGTATGGATTAAGGAAGCAGAGGTCTTGGCTTCCAGACCTCTTGGCTTCCAAAGCACCACCACAATGATAGCAGGAAAACACACCAGCAAAGACACCAGAGAGGGTGTCACCAGTACCCACAGTTGGAAGCAGCACTGCTGGAGGTCAGCATGTCAGCTCTGAATCCTGCCCTACTAGTTCCCATGGGAGCAGCCTCATCCTGAAAGTCAGAGCTAGTGTTAGTACAACCTTCACAGGCTTGTTGGAATACTGTGCACACGCTGGTCGTGCAACTGATGCTCAGTAAATCATAGCTGTGATTGTTATCCAAATCTTAACTTTTCATTCAATTACATTTAAGAAACAGTGGGCCAAGGAGATGACTCAGCGGATGAGAATGCTACAACACTGTCATACAGAGTAGAGCCTCAGAGAGAATGAGACCCAGGCTCCCCCAGGCCGCAAACCCTAACGTGTTACTGTGGAGGCAGCATGGGGTGCTAAGCAGCTCGTGCTCAGGACTTTGGCTGAGATTTCATTGTTGGCTGCACCCTTCCCTGACCTTTCCTCTATTTCCATTTTCTCACTAAAGGCCTGAGCTGCACTTGTTGCTCGTGTACTTTCAACGAATTCACCCTGAACATTTATTACTTCAAATTGCAGGACATGATGGCACATTACTGTAACCAGCATACAGGAGGCCAAGGCAGACTGCAGGTTCCTGAGGTCGGCAATGCTCTGTCTCAATATTAACAACAATAACAAGCTAAACAAAAACAATCAAAGAAAAGTGTTTCTTCTTTAATCCCCAACCTTTTCTTTCTGGGTAATTAATTTTCTAAACTAGGGTTTCAGGCACGGGATGAGAAAGTTAGCACAGGGTATGTCTCTCCCAGCATTCCTCTAAACCCTGCCTTTTCATGATTGAGTTCTATCTACTATGTGTGGTCGGAGATCACAAGACAAAAGGGAGATCCTTTGGGCTTATAGATGGCTCCTTTGCAGTATAGACATAGTTTATTTGATAAATGGCCCATACATGCTCAAAAATAATGTGTATTCTTTGTTGCATGGATGGTTGTGTGTGTAGCGATGGACCTGGATAATTAACCTATTATTAAACCCCTCCTTTGGCTGGAACTTTCTATCTCTCAGGAGCATTCTGACCCTGCTCCTGCCTCAGCTTCCCCTGCCTGTGTGACTGTAGGTCACACCTCTCAGTTTATGCCGGTGTCAGGTCATATTGTCACAGCTGCCATCCTCCCTGCCTTCTTGCTCCTTTTCCACTGTAAAGTACTTGGCTTTGCTTGCTCAGTGCCACCCTTGGCTATGTGTGGACTCTGGTTTCCACCACTGTCTTCTCAGCCTTTGTGTTTCCGTCTTGCAGCTCATGAGGGCTGCACCTTTACGTCTTCATCCTGTAAGGATCAACTGCCACCCACTCTTGTCACAGCTCACTCTGCCACCCGGGTGCATTTCCTAGGCTCCATTCCTTTTATTTTATTTGTCCTTCCTGCCTCCTTCTGTATTCTCAGCTTCATACCCCAGAGCTGGATGTCTCTAGCATGGTAACACATCTGCTTTCCTTGGGAGAGGGCTTCACCCACCTGTCTTCTTGCCTCTTCCTTTTCTCTACACTGGCAATTCATCTTCCCACTCTCCTAGCTCTGTTTTCTGAGTAACTTCACCCAGAATGCTGCTTTCCCTATCAGCCAATCTCGTTCTGCGCCACACAGAGAAACAGCTGAATCAACCAGGGAAAGGAGGGGATGGCTGCAGTCAGTCAGAAAGCCCCTTCGCCTGCCCTCGCCTGCCCACTGCCCATGCTGCTATTCCACACTTGCCACCTACAAGGTTTCTGTCTGCAGCTTCTCGTAGTGCGGTTCTCTGTAAACTCAGTGACATTCAGGCTCTCTGGGAAGTCAGCGGCCAAGGCCACTCTCACTAGCTTACATTCTTATGAGCAAACTCAGGCTACCCATAGCACTTGTTCTCGGAAAGTGATTTTCATCTTAACTGAACGAAAATGGAGACCGGGACACAAAGGGTGGAGCTGAGCTGGGGAGAAACATCCTGAGTAGGTACATGGAACATCTTGCAGTTTGGGATCTGCATGGGACCAGAAGATAGCTGGTTTCAGATGGTGAAGCCAATTCTTCATAGGAAGATTGCAAGTCAGACCTTTCAGCACCAAGGTCAAAGGGCACTAGTACAACCCTGTAAGGCAGCTGAGCCAGACAATGGCCTACAATTGTGCTTCTGGTTTTTGGTTTTGTTTTTCTCTCTTTTTTGAAACAGGGTCTTGCTACATAAAACTAAGCTGGCCTCAAACTCAGCAATTCTTCTGTCTCAGCATCTGGCATATAAGGATTCTCTCTCTCTCTCTCTCTCTCTCTCTCTCTCCCCCCCCCCCCTCCCCTCCCCTCCCCTCCCGATCTTAACAAAAACAGAAGAGTGATGGTTGATGCCTTTACTCTCAGTACTCTGAGAAGCAGACTGATCTCCGTGAGTTGGAGGCCACCCTGGTACTGGGGTTCATACAGGGCAGCCAGGGCTATACAGAGAAACCCTCATAAACAAAGAAAAGAATCTAAACAAGTGGGCAGGAGAAAAGGCTCCTCTGTAGAGAGGACACCATGCTTTCCCAGAGGACCCAAGTTCAACCCCAGCACCCATGTCAGGAGGCTCACAACCTCCTGACACTCCAGCTCCAGGGGATCTCATCACGGCTTCTGGCACATGCACACCGGCGTGCACACACAAGAATGCATACACAAGCATGCACACATACAAAGATGCGCTCTGTCTTAGTTAATTCTCAATTGCAGTGACCAAAAGTCCATAATCAAAGGCAATTTATCAAAGAAAATGTTTAATTTGGGGTTCAGGTTTCTGGGGTCCAAGACCAGCATTGTGCCCTTCCCCCAGCCTTGAGCAGGTTGGCTCAGACCTGGTTTGCCACAGCTGGCTAGCCCACCTAGGGTGGAGTCTATTATCTTGCCACATCTGCAGCTTTCCTCCAAGACACCACTACCTGCTGAGAGGCTGAACCTGTTTTCCTGACACTATAGGACTAAGCAAGGAGATCCTGTCCTGGTGGGGGATGGGTTCCCCTCTTTAGAAGCTCAGACTCATAAGCAAACATGGGCCTTGATCAGATCTTTGTCTTGGCTTATTATTTTTCTTGCAGCCTTTCCCATCCAAAACCCCATCTTTCCTTTCAGAAACCCAGTAAGTAACCTGTGGCCACTGGCGGCTACAGTAGGGAGCATGGTGAAAGCAGGCAGGCTTGGCGCTGGAGCAGTAGCTGAGAGCTCCTATCTTGACCCACAACTGCATGGCAAAGTGAGCTAACTGGGAATGGCCTGAGCTTCTGAAACCTCAGAGCCCACCCACAGGGATGCTCCTCTTCCAACAAGGCCACACCTTCTAATCCTTCCCTAACAGTTCCACCAACGGCAGAGGAACCTGTAGTGGTCATTCCTAATCAGACATCACAGAACCTAAACAAGACCTTAGCCCTGAAGTGGGGCAGGAGGTCTGTCCTCTAGCAAAGCTGCTGAGCTTTATAAATGATAAAACCTTACACTCGCAGAAGCAACTCCGACTGATTCTGAGCTTAGTAGTCTTCCAGAGACAACATAAAGAATTACCACAATATCTGAACCGAGACATGGTGGCAAAGGGCCCCACCCCTGCCTTACACCATCCTGCTTGGGCCGGGCCAAGGGAGCAGAGCTGCCACTCCTGCAAACAACTGTCAACACTGCACAGTTAACACTTAATCTCCTAGAGACTCAGCGGCTTAACTGTAAGGGAGGAGTTCCTGACCTCACTCCAACCCAAAATAATGCTGTCATTTTCATTAATAGACAGCAGAACTGTATGCTGCCTGGTGCGATAGACATCAGTCTCCTTTACAGCTGGTCTCTAAGCAGACAGAATCCCTCTGAGTCAGAGCTTCCAGCAGCACACACATGCCCATAATAAATTTAAAATGGTATTATGCCACTCAATCAAAGAAAGAGCAACAGCTAAAGGAAAACAATATATATTTTGGATGCTTACACTATACTGATATATATGGGAAGCAAGACAATTACTTACAGAGAATATTACAATTGTTAACTTAAGAATTACTGAAGTCAGTTCTGAAAATGAGAAAGAGGCAAATTTCCTGAGGCAAAAATGGAAAAAAAAAAATCGGCACAATGTCTTCTGGTAAGTGCTTCTTCATCAAACCAGAATCGTCCACACAAGGCCGGCAGACATAGCTGACTCTGCATTCCTAGAGCTCAGCTGCATCTGGACCGTTTGCCAAGCATGGGCATTCTGAAGCAACCTCCCATATATAATGAAGACAGTAGTTTTCAATATTATCAAGGAAAGGAGACAGGGAAAGTCCCGAGCTTTCTTTCCTAGGCCGTTCACAGTCCTCAATGTGACTGTCATTTTGCAGCCTAATCCTGGTTTCATGTTTCTGCAACAGAAACTGGCACACTACAGCTTAAGATCCCACCAGGCCAGTGCTTATTTTTGTAAATAAGGTTTATGAAGCCCAGTCACACCCACCTGTCACATCTGGTTCCTGCAACAACAGAGCCCGGGCTTCTAATCAAAGAGCTGGGACTACTCAGGAGCTGACCCTTCCGATACTGTGAGAGCAACTCTGAACTCACCCACTGCCATCTTCACAATGCTATGCCCTCAAGCCCCAGACTAGTTTGTGAACACATGGAGAGTGTAATGGGAGGTGACGGGGTAAAGCTGACATGTGCTATCCTTTGAAGATAAAAATGTTGGTTACTCCCTCTCATTTTGTACTTTTCATTAATTCTCTGAAAAGATATATTCAATTTTTATTAAAAAGTACGAAACTGACTTTACAATGGAAAAAAAAAACTAATTCTAAAAACATGGGTAAGTACCAAATGAAAAAATATATTTGCTTTTCTATCAGACTCATTGCAGTACCTCCCTGAGATTACAGATCTTCCCGCCTGAGCTGAGCAGCCAGCATTCAGGCACTGGATGTGAGTGAGGAACATTCTCTCCAGCTGCGTGCAGCACAATGGTTCTAAAGTCCATGTTATGGAAGCTGAGTCAACTTGGTTTTTACTGTACTTCCTACTAAAGCTTAATGCTTACTTAAACTTAATTATGTCCTCAGTCCAAAAAGGATTTCAGGCACCTAAGCAATGATATGCTTTTTGGGTAGAGCAAGCCCATTCTCTGCTCAGCAGCAGGGTGTTGAGCCCTGAGAGCTGCCCAGACCTATAGGCATAACCTTGCCCGTGTGGACTAGTGCAGTGCAGGGCAGGGCAGTGCAGGACAGGTGCACTGAGGGCAGAGGCACTAAGGCAGTGTGTTAGAAAGGCATGGGTGGGGGGCTGGTGAGATGGCTCAGTGGGTAAGAGCACCCGACTGCTCTTCCGAAAGTGATGAGTTCAAATCCCAGCAACCACATGGTGGCTCACAACCATCTGTAACAAGATCTGGCTCCCTCTTCTGGAGTGTCTGAGGACAGCTACAGTATACTTACATATAATAAAAATAAAATAAATCTTTAAAAAAAAAAAAGAAAGGCATGGGTGAGTCCAGCCATGGTGTCAGGCTCTGTGGGTGCTTGTGTCTATTTCTGTTCACCCTCCTTCCACCTGCCTAGAGAACCGCATAAGGGACCTAGTCTGCAGCAGACACACAGTGTCACCACAGAGCTGGTGCCCTGGCCCATTCTTGGACACAGAAAGCACTCAGAAAAGCTGGGGATTCTCAAGGCAGAGGTGGAAGTGGTCATGTAGCCAGCTCTGTAGGGTCCACAGTGCCTTGGCAGTGCTGACACACAGTCACTCTATAATGGCTTCCTGCTTGTACTACAGATGTGATCACGCCTACCGAGGACTGACGGCCGCACTTGTCATTACCTGGATTGTGTTCTTAAATACAATTCTCCAGGAATTGCACATATACACACTCTGGGCTGTCCCTCAGTCCTGGGTGATGAAGTCATCCCGTGACCCTAGAGCCTAACAAAGCCTCCCCAGTGGCCCTGACTCCCTGAAGCTCTGCAGCCTGGAGGAGTGGACCGGCTCATTCTTTTGGGTGTTTTGGCAGTGTACACCAGTCTGGGTACTCTCTGTTCCTTTCAATCCCTGCCATGTAACACTCCACTTCCACTGCCAGCTGCTCTGAGGAACACTTGGAATACCTCTGTCCCCTGAAACACAGCCGCTTCTGGTACCATGAATCCATTCAGTTCTTGGTCATGAATTTTACCTTCAAGTATACATATTTTCTCTACCTTGCATAAAGTGCCTCTTTTAAAAGGCCATGCACCCTCTCCTCTGCAGGAAGACGAGGTGTCTCTCTCATACCTGCCCATAATGGTCAGCTTTGCCTCACTCAGAACCAGCTGGAGTAGCATGCTTTGCTTCAGGAGGTGGATCGAGTGCATATGCCGTGCTAGGCCCACGGCAGTCTGTGGGCACTCACTCCTAAACCTTCCAGGGATCAGACACCAAACTCAGATGGACGCTGATGAATCCAAAGGCCTCACTGCTGTCACAATCCGAGTCTATATCTCTCTGAGTTTGGGAAAGGATCTGAAAACTGACAAGCTGACATGATGAAGACCCTTTGGGCATCCACAAAGGGTGCAGTGTGTCAGCACAGCTGTATGGCTCTCACCTGAACCCTCCAGATGGTCGTGGGGCTGCTGGCGCATACAGTCTCTTTGTCAGCATGAGGCAAAATGGGTACTAAAGGCTAGCTGAGCACATACCACTACTGAGTATGCCAGCGGCCATGGCACTCTCAAACGTAGGCTGTGTCTGGCACCCACATACATTCCCTTGGAGTGTTCCCCAGGATTCAGAGAACTCCAGTGCTGAAGGAGTCTCTTTTCACTGCTAGGAAGGAACTCAGAGACTATACTTCAAGCAAGAACTATAGTAACTTCTTTCACATTTGCCTTTCTCCTCCTCAATGAAAGGTACCTGCTGGTGAGCCTACGCACTACCCCTAGTCACTTCTCCTTAGTGAACAAAGATGTGACTTTGGATACCACAAGCAATAAACTGCATACGGCCAGATCCAGGGAAAGAGCCCCATCCACTCTCAGAATACACACAGACAAATACCTAGGTCCTGTGACATCAGAACACAGGGCACTCTATCATGACCAGGATAATGCCTTGGGCCCCTGGGATGGAGACCTGGACTACGGACACTTACCAGCGCAGAGCAATCTTGATGGGAGTCGTGAGGCAGGAGGTGAACAGGTCGGCAGGGAGGTCAGGGATCATGGGCAGCAGCTCGTGTGCCTCACACGCTGCCAGCTGGATGCAGTTTTTCATTGAGGGAGGCAAGGGCATCTGGGCAAGTGGGTGGTTTGGGTTAATCGCAGCTACCTACAGGAGGACACAGAAGGACAGCGGCTTAGCAGACACTTCCGGAGGAAACACTGGGCATCAAGAAGAACAACATGGCACCAGCAAAACTGGTTCTGCCCCAACAAAGCTTTCCTCTGTAGCCCCCAACACCCATGGTGGTACCAGTACTCACTGCACCCTGCCCACCCTTTCATGCTAACTTATTTAGGATAAACATTCAGTCCAAATCTATCATGACATTATTTTGTAAGGTTTAAATGCATGGGAAGATGACCAGATACATATAACATCAGTACTAAAAAGATAGCAGATTCGTGCAGAATAAGAGTGTGCCTGCCACCATCACAGAGACAAAAGGAAGAATGCAGAGTGTGTGCACAGTAAGGTGTGTTATGTGATGGTTTTACATGTACGCTTGATTTCTCTAATCTACAAAAAATGTGTTCTTATTTCATAAGGAGATAAAGGGGTTTTCACTGATTTAAGCATGGCTTCTTTAAGGCACAGAAGGTACATGTTTGGTACTTTCCTTAGTGACAATTGGTGGGGCAAAAGCCCTAGACTAAGACCACTCTCAAACTGTTCATCCACACCGGGCGGTGGTGGCGCACGCCTTTAATCCCAGCACTCGGGAGGCAGAGACAGGCGGATTTCTGAGTTCGAGGCCAGCCTGGTCTACAGAGTGAGTTCCAGGATAGTCAGGGCTATACAGAGAAACCCTGTCTCGAAAAACAAAACAAAACAAAACAAAATCTGTTCATCCACTTCCTCCACTATTCTTGCAAGTTTTATCTTCATTTTAAAACATCTCCAGCAATTAGAAAACAAGCTTTGAAGACTGTGACTGTGAGCTTAGCATTCAAGAGGCTGAGGAGGGGGACTGCTTCAGATTCAAGGCCACCATGGACTACAGATGATGCAGCTACCCACTTTTTGTCCCACTATTTCTTCTAGACTAGTGGTTCTAAACCTTCCTAATGCTGCGACCCTTTAATACACTTCCTCATGTTGTTATAACCATAAAAATTTGTTGCTACTTCATAACTGTAATTTTGCTACTCTTATGAATCGTAATATAAACACCTTACATGCAGGATATCTAATACTCGACCCTTGTGGGGGTCGGGACCCATAGGTAGAGAAGCACTCTCTAGACAGCCTTGTGTCTAGCCAGGCACCAGTGACACTGAGGTTCAAAGCAGCATGCTCTGCACCTTTTATGTCTAATCCACACAGCTGTGCTGACTCCTGGACATACAATGTTAACTTTTCTTTTTTCCTTTTTTTTCCGAGACAGGGTTTCTCTGTGTAGCCCTGGCTGTCCTGGAACTCACTTTGTAGACAAGGCTGGCCTCGAACTCAGAAATCCACTTGCCTCCAATGTTAACATTTTACTATACATAAGGCAGCTGTGGCAGCTTCAAGTCCTCAAATGGTGTGTGTTAAGGTATATTTTTACCAATAACCCCTTCTTCTGCAGAAATGTTAATCCAAAGTTAAACTTCAGACATTCATATACACAACTATAAAATAATATAATCCACTTAATAAAAACATCAGTTTTTAGAGAAATAAGTGATAAATTCTATAAAACATAAACTATCCCACGTTAAATACTTAATATTTTGCATTAGTCGGTATCAAGCCTAGGCTATTACACACAGGCTGGGTAAGCACTCTCTGGCTAAGCTATATCCTGGCCATATGGGAACTATTTCAAATGTACACTTCAGAGTTCAGTGGCTTGAATAATATCACCAAAGTTTTCTCGTGGCAGAGAGAAGGAGGTCAAGATCACATGTAAAATAATTTTCTGTGTTCTGGCTGTGCAAGCTAAGACAGATAGGCAGAGATAGTTGTGAAAAGGAAATTGGTTTCCAGATCTCGTGTTGGGCCAGGTGAGAGCCCTGGAGCCTGCAGAGGCATCAGATCACAGCCTCACAGACAGACACTGGGGAGCAGGTAGAGCTGGCTGCCAACAGCAGCCTGGAGAAAAGGGGCTGGGGCGGGGGGAGCAGAGGCAATGACCCCTGCACTGTGTGGGACCCAGGACATCAGCAGAGGCAAGGGTAGAGTCCTCAAGTTTGGATCAAAGTCTTGGAGACGTCTGTAAGAAGGAATGAATGGCCAGTGACCTACAGTCTAAATTCACTTCTCGATTTTCCTTTTCACAAAGAGCCCTTATGAGCAAGGGAAGGCCTGGATTGGGCACAGGTCAATCACATTTAGGAGCAGACAATAAGTGAGCCTCAGATGCATACTGTGAACCCACCACCCATGAGCTGCATCTATTATATATGATAGTTCTGCCTCGGGGATAATTAAACTCAGTGACATTTTTCTTTAAAAAAAAAAAATTGAGGCAAAGGATGTAATCAGTGAAGAATTCTTTCAGAACTGCTAATACAGGAATTAAAAAATGGATTTACACTTGCGTTTTATCCATATGTTATTTTAAATTTTTTATCTAAGATATTGGCCCTTTAATCAAAATAATCCTTCAGAAGTCAGTGTGCATATGAAGCTCATTACCAGGCAGCTGGGCCTAGTGTGGGCATCTGGACAAGCACCACAGCTCCTGAAGGAAAGGAAGCCTCGCCTCCACCAGGGCATTTATCGGCACCAGAACCATCTTTAGATGCAATTCACTGCAACCAGCTCCAGACAAGACACGTACTCCATCACCAAGACCATGGCATTGTTGGGTGGGGGTGCTCCAGCTCCTAAGCAAGGCTGGGCACCTCCCAGTCATGTGCCACTCTGAAGGGCACAGTCCACATTTAAGGGCAGTACCCACATTTCTTGTTTTTAAATGAGCCACTGAAACAGCACTGTCCTGGCCGGTGCCACACACTGAGGAACAACTTTTAACAAGGTGAGTACACCTAAGTTCAGGAGTCTTAAGAGGTAACATTCTGAGTAATTGTACCTTCAGGCAGCCCTTTTCTGTGGTGAGCAGTGCCTCATTCCGTAGGCCAGGTGGAGATCAGAGAGAGCTGAGTTGGGTGGAGCTCATGCTACTCACCTGGCTTTATTAGTATTCAGAGGTCTAATGGGCACACTACAGTTAGCATGTTGAAGTAGACTTTTAACATACAAGTCACATAACTGTAGGCACCCAATCATCAATAGCAACTTAACCGAGTGGTTTGCATGCCTTGAAACTCTGAAATCTTGGCCAAGGGAGCAGAAGCAACTTCTGGTGGACAGCAACTCAGTGATGTTCTCCAATGGGCTCCTAGAGCCTGGTTCACCCAGTTTCTCACAATTACTTTGAGCTTACCCCCCCCCCCAATGAACCGTCCATTATTTTAAAGCCACTTAGCTGCTGGCAGTTTCAGCTTCTAAATGCTCTCAAACCATTCTACAACTCAGTGAACACATTAATTAGAAATGATAAGCAAATTCCACTTCCAACCATACTTGAATTGAATCAACAACTAAAGAGAAGGAAACACGGGAGGTTCTGCAGCAGTGTGCATTAGAAGACACTAAGGGGCAGCTGAACACCCATCCCACCATGAGCTTACCAGCTTCTGGAGGACAGCTCAGGGTCATGATCCCCTGAGAAGTGAAGTGTCCAGATGCCACTGTCCAGCTTTGTCACACTGTACAGTGGCACTCAGCATACAGTGGTTTCTTCTATGTGACACACAGCATTAACATCCACAATCATAACTGCCTTCTGGTTAGAGCTGGGGGTTCCTGGAGGCCACAACACAGAGCATGTGCCAGAAGGCATGGCCATCAGGACATAACAACATGCTGATCTGAAGTCTGTTTCTGGTGAGTTGTTCTAGGCTGTAGGTCCAGGGACGGTGGGTGCCGATCACCAGTGCTGACAGCATGCTTGCAGGTCCAGGGACAGTGGGTGCTGACCACTAGAGCTGACAGTGTGCCTGCTGTCTCAGGCTGTCCAAAGGGCCTGGCTTCACATCAAGCTCCTCCTTGCCACGTCTTTACACAGGCCCTGTCTACACTCTGGGTTTAGGGAGTCATCATTTTACAACTCACAGCATCTTCATGTGTCCTCTGACCATCTGAGTGAACCCACAGTCACCTCTGAGCACAGTGTGTTACTTTGTATCCTAGAGTAACTTATGAGGCTCTGCCTTCCCTGTCAGCCAGAGGCCATCTTTCTTTGGCAAGGGGTTATACACTTTGTGAACCAGAACCAGTAGAGCCTACATCCTGAGCTTCCAAGCAGAGGATCTTGTAAAGCTCTGGATTCTTGCTCCCCATCGTTGGCAAAACCCTATTGAGTGATAGGAACTCAGGGATAGGGGGCACTGAAGGACACATGACAGCTAAAGGTGAGGGAGTGCTCCCCTCAATCCTCAGAGACAGTCTAACGCGGCCAGCCTTGGAGAATACTTACTCGCTCTCTGCTAAGATGAACAAGGACCTGCACAGCGGCGCTGCTGCACATAGAAAGTGTCTTCCTGCACGTGTGGCATGCACTAGTGCATTATGGGTGTGCTCTTCATGTGTGTGTAATGTGCACGTGTGTGTACACCCGTTCCTCCTATGTGGGTCTGGGCTGTTGTCACTTTCCTCCAGTGGCAGCTTCTGTCACCTGATGTCTTTCTCCAGTGGGCTCTTTCCACACTTTTCCCCCACGTTTTGGCCACTGTTCCCTCTCACACCAACTTGAGGACCACCCTCATAAACAACGTCTCCATGTTCTTCTCTCTGCTGGCTTATTCCATCAACACAAGCACACGTGGTAAGAATGCACATAAACTAAATAAAGATTTAAAAACCAACAAAGAAATGAGTCTCTTCCCCCACAATCTACACCTCTGAAGCTCCCTGCCCTCCTCTGCTCCCTGAATATCCTTCATGGACATCACTGGTCCGCATTTCCCACTCTCAATCTGGCACTGAAGTGGCCCTGCTAACCGCAGGACCCATAGCCTGGACAGTCTCCTCACCTCTTACCTCCCATGGCCTGTCACAGCGAGCCATCAGCAGACCATCCCTATTCTCGGGAAGTGTTTTCTCCCACTCCCACTCCCACCCCCTCTGCTACTTCTAGGCTGACATCACAGAGAACCCCACGGTGTCCTGGCCTCACTTCTTCAGCATCACTCACTCAGAGGCTTTGGTCGACTCAAGGATTTTCCCACAATTCCAGAACCAACTGAGTCTCCTGAGAAAGAGACTTAGAACTCCATAATCTAATGCAGAACTCTTGCTCACACATCTCCATGCAAACTTCAGCACTATAGTCTACTCTACTCAAAGGATGCCCAACAAGATCTCCTCACACCGCTTCTTCTCCCTCTACTCACACTGTAGAAGGGACTAGACCTAGAGCCTCCTGCTAAGTGGGAAGCAATCTACCACTGAGATATGGCCCCAGCTCTCACCACTAATTCCTTGTTTCTTATCTCTTACACCTAATTTATAAGCAAACTGTGTCTTGCTTCCAGAATCTGAGGTACACAAAACCACAACTGCTACTACCAAGTCCAAGCACCATCACCTGCAGACATGGCCACCTGTCAGTTCTGCTCAGCACCTAGACAGAGCCACACACAGCCACTGGAGTGATATTTTCTTTGTTAGCTAGCACATTTCAGCTGGGTGTCCACCACAGGTCAGGCACGTTGGATGGCACACTGCTCTCTGCTCCTAGCCCCCAGTGGTTCCCCAGTGTGCCTCTATGCAGTAACTAAATGTCAAGCAGCAGCAGCCCAGTTGCCTTTCACAGATCAGGTCCCTAGTGAATAGTTCCCAACCTGAATACACAATAGCCAAGTTCATCTCTTCTCATTTATAAGTATGAGAAACGATAAGATCACAAGCCAAAAGAGAAAAATCAAAATGAACCAAAATTAAATAACCATACTGGAGGGGACAGTTAACTTAGAAATATGGACAGTACCTTGTTAAAACCCACAAATTAACATTACTTGACCATTAAAGGAGAAAATAAAGACAGCACATAACAGACGCTGGCTCATTTCCCTGCTGTCTATGAATGATTAGCCATGGTAGCAGAGAGAAAGAATGGAGGACCTCAAGTCTAACTTACAGGACAGAGACAGGCAGGGTGTCAGTGTCACACAGCACCAGACCCACAGATCCCTGGGCTGGTCCACAACTGTCAGAGGGCAAGTGCCCAGAGGACACAGCCAACAAGAAACTTGCCTTTGAAAGGTAACTTAAGGATGAATCTGTGGCACTCAAAGTATTACCACCTGATACCAGCACCTAGGGAACTGAGGCAGTCAGTTTACCATGGGTGAGAGGCCAGCCTGGGCTAAACCATTTAGAAAAGAAAAAGAACCCTCAGTGACATATAGAAGAATTGCCACCAGGCAGTGGTGGCACACGCCTTTAATCCCAGCACTCGGGAGGCAGAGGCAGGCGGATTTCTGAGTTCGAGGCCAGCCTGGTCTACTGGTCTACAGAGTGAGTTCCAGGACAGCCAGAGCTATACAGAGAAACC
This sequence comes from Mus minutoides, assembly GCA_902729485.2. Lineage (NCBI taxonomy): Eukaryota > Metazoa > Chordata > Mammalia > Rodentia > Muridae > Mus > Mus minutoides. Next base: position 507,645 of record LR750189.1, on the reverse strand, counting down.
CTGTCTCAAAAAACCAAAAAAAAAAAAAAGAATTGCCGTGAACACGGTGAACTGTCTGGGCTCCAGGCCCCACGCTGGCCATGCTGCGGCTTTAGCAAAGGAGTCTTACATTTCAAAACGTGGACTTCTCAGTCTGTGAAATATATACTTTGAGAACAGTGTGATGATCGTGACATCAATTATTTCTGTCCAAATTCCTAGTTACAGTGACCAAGATCTGAGAACATATACTTCGGTTCACAAACAAGATGCCCAAGTGGAAAGCAAAGAAGATAGGTCATCTGCACCAAATGATACTGCAAAACCTGGCCTGTGTCTGCCAGGAGAGAGCTCATGTGCTACAGGGTTAGACCTAATGGCAATGTCAGCAAGGAGCACAGCATGCGGGAAGCTGAATGGGAAAAGCCTCGAAATGTGTCAGCAGCCAGGGAGAAAACATCAGAACCGGGGCTAAACTGGCATAAGGCTCTTCCTCCACCACGGCAGTGCTTCTCTTTATCCTCAAACTCCAGCCAAGCACACCAAGGACTGTCTGTGTGCTGGCCCTGAACCCACCCTGAAGGTGTTCAGGATGGCGTCCGTCCTCCTGGGACAAAGCTGAGTGCAGTGGTTTCTGCAATGCAAAACAAATAACACACAGGCCACGGCATAGAGAATCCACTCACAATGTGGCTCTTGTAGCTTGCAGTCAGTCCAAGGATGCACATCCTGAACACATTCCTTCCCTGAGTTCTATCCAGATGATGGCAGGAGTCCCTTTGGGTTCCTGACATGGCTACAATGTGGCCAAATTTTCAGGAACATCTCCACTGAGGTAGGGAGAGTAGAGTTAAAGACAGCTTGTAGCAGGGGCTAAAGAGGAAGAACAAAGACCTGTGCATAGAATGTGGATGTTACTCTTGAGAGATAACCCAAGGGCCATTCCCAACTCCAGTCTCCCTTAGTAGCCCAGTCCACAGCTCCAAAGCCTTGCATTCATTTTCTAATTCAAGAGGCAGGGGAAAGCACTGCTCCCCATCACACCCCTTCCTCCTGTAGACAAAGAAGAACTGCCTGGAGCTGTGGTGGGCAGGAGTACAGAGCAGCAACAGAGGACAGCAGCAGAGAGGAGGAAGTAGCTGTCTCCCGGAGGCAGCACTCATGGAGTAAATTATTCGCCTTAGAGATCTTATTAGTGAAAAAGATAAACTGTAATCTGTCTAAAATCCAATTGTGAGTTTTCACTGAATCAGCTTTCCAAATGCAAATGTTTGGGGTCCAGGGATGACTGCTGCAGAGTATCCTCCTGGGCTTGAGTCTAGAACACAGGAGTGCCTGGAGCCACAGACAGCTATGGGCAGCTGAAGGCAGCCAGCCTGCAGGCAGTCAGCAGCAGGAGGAAGGCTAGTGCAGAGGGAAAGGAGGCTATCTCTAGGAAGGGCAGACTGGAACTCAGTTGGGCCATGCCCAGCTCTGTGCCTGACAAAGTTCGTCATCTTTCCAAATCTCCATACACCAAGCACAGAGACTTGACTACATCTGGGGCAGGGGATCATTATAAGAAAAATCATGGCTGACAGAAATAATAGTTGGGAGATAAGAAGTAAAGGAAAAAGCCAGGCGCTCAGAGCCTTGGACATGGAAGGCATGGACCTGCTAAGGATATCATTAATGCAACAGGCTGCTACTGTAATCATTCTAATGGCTTCTAAGTTAACTCTGTGCCCCACAGATTACAGCAGCTCTCAGACCTCATCAGAGACGTTTCTTTGTGGACAGCACCAGAAATGAATAAGTGATCAAAGTGCAAACCTCAGCTCACGCCAGTGAGGTACTTGGCTGTAAACAGGGCATCTACATCACTCCTCCACCCAGAGCCCATCCTAGCCACAGGTCAGGGAGGCCCAGTACCCTTATGACCACACAGCAGCAAGACCTGCACAAAATCAAAGCCAGTCAACAGTTTGGCATGGAGCAGGCAGGGATGACTAGGTCTTACCCCTAAATGAAGAGGCACTGACAGTCGGTGGCTCCCAGGTTGGGAGAGACCATTTTCTTTAAAAGTACGGCCCCTGATAGGGATCTCAAGTATGGCTCCACACTGCAGTATTTGAGCAACACAAACTGGATTCAGTGGGTTATTTAAGAAGAGAGAGACAGGAAAGGGACTGCTTGATCTGAGAAAAGTTAGGAGAGGAGCTGGGGTAATGAATATAATAAAAAAACATTGCACAGCATTCACAAAGAATTAATAAAAATTAATATTAAAAAATACAGCGAGGTCACAAAACAGAGAAACCAGATACAGCACCATAACTGAGCAGCAGAGATGAAGGAAAAGGAAGCCAGGACACAGATCCCTCCACCAGCTAACAAGTTTCTCTTTTGAGTGCACAATCAGATTCCAATAAACAATTAAAACTACCAGCAAATGCTGCTAGTGCACTCCTTTAATCCTAGCACTCAGGAGGCAGAGGCAGGCAGATTTCTGAGTTTGAGGCTAGCCTGGTCTACAGAGTAAGTTCCAGGACAGCCAGAGCTATACAGAGAAACCCTGTCTCGGAAAGAAAAAAAAAAAAAACCAACAACCTACCAGCAATGTGTCTCTTCACTATGAAACCTCCATCTGGTTCCTGATTCACTCCTTCCAACCATGTGGGTTCTGGAGCTCAAATGCAGGTTGTCAGGTTTGATAGCAAGCATCTTTACCCACTGAGCTACCTGCAAGAACATTTACCTTTTCTTTGCAACAGAGATCTCACTAAGTTCCCAGGCTGGCTCTGAACCCACCACATAGTCCAAGCAGGTCTTGAACTCGCAATGCCCCTGCAGAGTCCAGTAATCCTTAAAGAGAACCCCCAATGGCAGATCTGCTTCTGGTTTGTGTAGAATAAGAAGCTCGTGCACAGACAACCTAAACAGGTGTTTCAGGAAAGAGACAGGGAGCCACAGACCTCAGACCAGAGGAGGGAAAGGTGCCTTTCTGACAGTGTCCCTGCCTGGAAGGTGGTACCGAGGATTACATTATTCATCACAAACGACATACTATTTCAGTCAAAATTAAAGCACTTATTTTTAAAAGAACAGTGAGAGCAGAGATACTTGAAGATTTTCTTTAATCTTCAAATTACAAAATGATATGATATTAAAAAGAAAAAAAAAAAAAACAACCAAAAAACCTACATTAGACTCGTGATTGACAGATACACATTTCCTAGCTCTGAGGAGGCTCCAATCTTGTGCAGTAATTCGTGCTTGCTGTTATGAAGCTGCTGTCTCCTTTACCTACAGTATTACTCTGCAAGAAAAGCACACAGCAACCAAACCCCAGGGTCCCAGGGCAAGCACTACACCACCAGAAAATGAAAGCAGATAATCAACCCTTAAACATTTATGTCACTCATGTGTATGTTTACACTTATTATTTGGGGGCTTGCAGTCCAACCAGCCACTTTCTGCTGTTACATTTAATCATTTTTCCTCTCTCCTGCCCTCCCCCACACACTACAAATCTATTCCCCAACTGGATCTTGGCTGCCACAAGGACAGGCAGGAGGCATAGGGATGTTGTCATCCCCTCCAAGGATAAAGCAGAACGGCAGTGAAATGCTTCATTCCACAGACTGCCATAAACCAATTACTGACAGTTTCTATCAGTTCACAGAGTGCACAACAATCAAACTATATTGCCAATTTACAAAGAAACTGGCCAACTGGGTTAGGTTAGGTCTTTACTTATTGAGAACAGATCCCATACAACCTAGCAGACGCCCTCTGTCCTCCAGCCTGAATCTCCTGAGTGCAGTGCTGGGATCATAAGATGTGTGTCCTCAGGGAAGATCAGACTAAATGGGTAAGCCGAGCAGTTACATAGGACGGATGGTGAAATGGCTGATGAGCCCTAATGTGACAGCTGGAGCCAACTTTATAAAACTCTGTGATTGGGGCTGGAGAGATGGCTCAGTGGTTAAGAGTGCCGACTGCTCTTCCGAAGGCCGTGAGTTCAAATCCCAGCAACCACATGGCGGCTCACAACTGTGTGTAATGGGATCTGATGCCCTCTTCTGGTGTATCTGAAGACAGCTACAGCGTACTTACCTATAATAAATCAATCAATCAATCAATCTTTAAATCTTTAAAAAGAAAAAGAAGCTCGATGGTTGTAATTTCCTGTTTTAGGCAAGAGATTGAACGAGCACTCAGCACTGATTGTGAGTGTGAGCGAGAAACACAAGCTCATGGTGTGCACCGTAACCACAGAGAATGACAAGCTGAGCTACTTGTCAAACACTTGGGTAACACAGACCTCCTTCCATGAGCCTCGGAAGGCTCCTCTCCTCCATGATGAACAAGCCCACTAAACTGGTTTCCCCCTTCTTCTGAAAAACGATTGTATGTAAATCATCTTTTGTGCTTAAAGAAATGAATAGTGTTTGTGGCTCATTAATCCTTGGTAACACACAGAGAACACACATGGTCCTGAGAGCAGCACTACAGTGCTGGGAAGCAGGCATTTAATAAGATGCTTGAGCTGTAATTGTGCCTCTGCTGGAAAGGGACAGGTCCCTCCCCAGAGCGGTTTAATTAACTAGCCTGATGGCCTGATGGCTTGCTTCCCTTACCTCTCCACAGCTCAGGAACAGGCTGTGAGAGTTGGGCAGGATTCTTTGGTACATTTATTAACATTATAAATGGGGAGATGTTTTTGTTTTGTTTTGTTGTTTGTTTGTTTGTTTTTGTCTTTTAAGACAGGGAAGCCCTGGCTGTCCTGGAACCTACTCTGTAGATCAAGCCGGTTTCAAACTCAGAAATCCGCTTGCCTCTGCCCTCCCAAATGCTGGGATTAAAGGTGTGTGCCACCACCACATGGCCCAATATTTATTACTTGATGTCAGGAAACAGAAATTACCTCTTGGCACTTGGGGTATTTACAGCTGCTGAGTTGGCCCACCGTGGGCAAACCCAGATGAAGAGGCTGAGAATACGGCATGAAGCTGGAAGCACAAACACAAATTCTTGCCCAATACCAATTTGTGAGCAATGCTGTCGTACCCAGTTCATCTTTTAAGGGAAAGGGTGTTATATTTATTAGTCTCTCTCCTGCAGGTTCCACATATAGGGCTAAAGTCACACTATGAAATACTGAACAGTAGGTATGTTAACTTTTAGGTTCTACTGAAAAGAATCTCAGGTTTTGCTGCTGGCCCCTTCAGTGCGCTCTTCTGACGGAATGTGAAAACATAACAAACATTAAAGCTGAGCAGACTCAGAGAGGCTCTCGGAAACACACTGAAGGCCATTTTTTGTTCTTGGATTGAGAATTTCCTGTGCTGCAACCAATCAGGATTCATGAGCCCCCAGAGGCACAGAGTGCTTCCACTAGTGCTTCTGTGCAGCCCACTGGATGGAGGCCTCTTAATTGAAACTGCCTCTTCAATTTCTCTTTAGAACTCACTGTTTAATTTAACCATCAAATATTAATTAAAACAACCGGGCAAACTACCACTTCATTATCCAAGCAACTCCCAGTCTCTCCCATTCCCGACAATGGATCCACCTAGCAGCTGTTTTCATTTTACCATTTAGCTTGGTGGTGTGAGTTAAAAAACACAAACTTAAAAAAAAAAAAAAAAAAAAAAAAAAGAACAATAACAAAGACACCCATGGAAACAAAGACTAGAATGGAAGCAACAAGCCCATTTCCTGAAACCCATGTGTCTGCAACAATTTAACACTACCACAGAGGACAAGACCACCCACCCACAAACCTCCCTACTGATGTCATATTCCAATGCTCAGATTGAAAATAACACCAAGTACAATGGAATGTACTTGTCCGGGGTGGGGGGAGGGCACTCCATAGCTTTCATCAAACATCACAGCATGGCCTAAACACTCAAAACCTCTCATCACACAGAGATCCCGTTTCCTAATCCCCCTCCAGCACCTTACACACGCACGCAACACTGCTGGCTTTCGAGCACCTCACCTCTAGTTCCTGCTCCCTCTGCAGTGCAAACTGTTTGAAGGACTTGACGATGAGGCCAGCATTGGAACAGTCGTAGACAAAGATGGACGGGCTGCCCATCCACGTCTGCAGGTCGTATATGGACAGAGGGATGTACTGAGTGTAGTTCTGGAAAACAAGCACAGGTTGCATGGGTTATACATACATGTCAAGAACCTGCAGGCTGACAAGCACCTGTGCACTGGAGAAGGTGGGGCCCAGTATCTGCTTGTAGGCGGAGATTCCTCACTAGCCATAGAAAACCACACACTGAGCTTAACCTCTACTGCTGTGACACCTTATTCCAGCAATGCCACTGGGAAGGAGCTGTTAAGGCCCATGTCAGCAGCCCATTTTCACTGGATTCAACTGCTCCCCACACCCCAAAACAGTCCACTTTAGAGGGTCCTCCTTTCACCTTCAGACATGGCATGTACACCCACCCCAGATCTCCTTTCTCTGGCTGCTCTGCTTGTGTGACACAGATGGGCTCTAAGGAGCTGAGTTCAGATTCACAAGCTTTCCTCGCTGCTGCTTCAGTCCCAGAGTTCTCTGTAAGTGGGACTGGCTCTGCACAGTGTTTATGCTGATCACAGAACAGTGACATATTAGCACTAGGTAAGACTGATACGCTTTCACTGGGCACTGTTCTGCTTACCTGATTGCTGATAGGTAACAGGAAAGAAAATCTGAGTCTAGAAATGTCTAAAATCCTCTTTTAAGTCAAGGTTTTAAAGCAATAAAGACAAATCAACACAGCCATGAGAAAAGGCCACCCTGCACATACTCACCCTTGCCTGGACATCAGCAGTGTAAGTGTTGACCAAGACAGTTAGTTGGGAGCTGAACCACAAACACTGACTCTGGGGTGCCTATAGCTCAAAGGAGAAAGAAGGCCAAACAAGGACCACAGAAAGGGATCGTCCAGGTGGCCAGCAGAAGCTGACTCTACTCAGCAGAGTCAGGTACAGTCATCACCTGAGGACAATGCATGGTGCTGTCACGAGGAGGGTGTGGCCATCTCTAGCTCTAATGAGGACTACACGCTAGCCAAGCTCTGGCTCTTCCTACTGTCACGCTGTTGTCTCATTTGGCAGATTGTTTACAATCACAGTACTCTGAGAGAGAACACCTGGAAATATTCTCTTTAAATAGACACTCCCAGAAGGATTCTTAAGACACCAGTTCCCGGATAATGGCTCTATACAGCAACACCAGCCCCATCAAGATGCCCGAGGGGGTTTTCCTCTAATGGAATTTGACAAGCTGATTCTAAAGTAAGTACAGAAGAGAAATCACAAAATTAGAAAAAAGAAAGTTTAATAAAGAATAATGAACAGAGATTCGCACTACCAGATATTAGAAAGGCTATAAATTTGTGTAATTACAGGCTGGTGTTATTGAGGGCGAGACAAACAAATCAACAGAGGAAAGGCCCAGAAATAGACCCACATATATAACTGTGATGAAACAGCATTTTAAATCAGTAAAGAACGGAGGAGTGACTCAGTGGCTGATGCTAGAAACTCTAACCATTTGATATTACCTCACAGACACTGTACCAAAAACAAAAACAAAAACAAAAAAACCAGCCAAACAAACAAAAACCCAGAATTTACAACATGTAAACACAGAATATTTTTATTTACTTAGATAAAGAAAAAAACCTTCTTAAACCAATCACAAAATCTAGGGGTCTAAAAGAAATGAGATATAAACACACATTTATGACTGGCAGCTTCTAAGGGAAAGTGACAGAGCCGACAGACAACAGATTCATGTTTAGAGGCATGTGCGAGCCCCTCCCGCTCTGGCCAGCAAAGGTCAGAACAGGAGCACACACACACAGCAGACATTAATGGTGGTGATTAGGAAGGGCTGTGCACCAGTCTGTCGGACGACAGTGGAAAAGTGAGAGTCAATCTATCCTCCCACCTACACAATTCCAACTGATTTTCTTCAGCAGAATAAAGAGAAAGATAAAAAATAAGTAATACTTCATAATGACCAAGATGGTTGAACTTAGTGTTGGTGGGTGTAGAAATTAACAAAAAATATTTTGGAAGATGATTTGTCAGCACTGCTCCAATTTTAAAATCTCTAACCATGGGTCGTGGTGACATACACCTTTAATCCCAGCACTTGGGGACAGAGGCAGGTGGATCCTTGAGTTGGAGGCCAGCCTGGTCTACATAGTGGGTTCCAGGAACTCCAGGGCCACACAGAGAAACCTTATCTCAATAAACATAAAACAAAACAAAGCAAAAAAAAAAAAAAAAAAAGCCTATCCCATTTGTCAGCTTCCACATGTCTCTACAGAAACTCTGGCACCTGTACAGAGGACACTGAAGGGTGTTTGGAGTTTGTTCTAGTAAAACTGTGACCCACTGTGGCCTGGTGTCTGTTTTCTGCCCTTCTACACAGGAGAGCCCTGGTTGAGGACACACCATGTTTCCTTAGAACCTGACCAGTGACACGTGACTACACGTCAACACTCCATATGCCAACCCTAAGTGTTCTTACTGCTCACCTTGGGACCTGCATTTTGGCCAGTCTTACAGGATGAGAGTCAAGCCAATGCTAGGCTGAGAAGCCTAGGCCCTAAATAAAGACACTTAACCTACAGCTCACCTGAATCCTCACAGAGCTCATACATACAAGAGAATCAATAAACAAGCTGGACAGGGAGGCAAAGCCTGCAGTCCTAGCTATATGAGGACTGCATGAGCCCAGGAACTGGGCTAGCCAACACATTAAGACCTAGTTGCCAAACAAAAACTAACAAACCAACCTGACCTAGGAGGCAGAGGGGCTTACTCTTCCACACGCTAGTGAGTGCTGTGCCCCTTGATAAGCAGAACTTGTCTTTATAAATAGCCACATGAAAAGGAGGTATGAGTGGCTTCTTAATGATTTTAAAATGTAAACTTCAGAACATCATTCACACACACACACACACACACACAGAGTATGCGTGACAGAGAGTTGTAGATGTGAGGCAAGTTTCCTTGCCATGTCAGTGCTGCTTTGCACACTCAGACAACGAAGTAGCTACATGCTCATAAACAAGCTGACTACATGAAGGCTAGCCCCCATTCTGTGACAGGCTCTGTATTCAGGAGGACACATCACAGCTACTCCTTTTATGTATGTTCCGTAAGAATCTACAAGACAGGATGCACACACACCACTGCAAGGGAGCAAGTGGGCGTGCTCAGTGATAGGCTTCCATGTCCCTCCCAAGTATATGAATGTGGAGAAATGTTCTTCATCAATGACACTGGAAAGGTCTCTCCAGCTATTGCTGCCTAGGGACTAAAAGTAACCTTGTACTGTGCAGAGGACAACAGCACTGAGGACCCTGAGTCAGCTGCTCCTACATCTCACACACTGTAGGCCCCAAAGGAATGAATGCAGCGCACCGAGTCTGTGCAGCTGCTGATGACCAGAGACACTGTCATCTATATTGTGTTCCAGATGCAAGCACACAGGTCCCACAATCAGCAAAAAACAAGCATGAAATAAGTCTGCTATTTACATTTGCCCAAATGCACAGTTACACTTAAATCTCTAAATCATCAAGTTACTTAGTGTTGATTTATTAAAATAATGAAGGCCAGATATATTAGGGAAACCTTTAACAACTTCCATCTTCCACAATGCAATAGCAAGGTACAGGGCAACACCCAGATCCTAAGAGCTGGTACCCACCCATAAGGCACCACAGAACAAACCATAGAACTTAACACTGGTATTTATTGGCCCTGTGCCTTTAGCTATGGAGAACTTGTACTGAATCCCATCCACACAGGCGCCTCCCATTGTGCACATCTGAGGCCTGACTAGGAGCAGAGTCCTCGGTGATTTGTTCCCACAGTGACATTTCTCCATGTCCATACACTGCACAGAACTGTGCACTGTGCCATGTACAGCAGCATCTCTGGCTGTAACCAACTGAGGCCAGAGCCATTTAGCCCTGACCATGCAAAGGATCTCCAGATGTCATCGAATGCTCCTGAAGGAAAACTGGCTGAAAAGGGGGACAGTCTCACCCAAACCATTAGCTGTGTGGTTTAGTGAGGACAAACTTGGCAGGTTGTGATTCCCTGGGACAACAGAATCCACTCGATTAAACCACTAGGAGGAGAATGGCCTTTGAGAGCTAAGCTTCACTAAGAAGCTCATGGGCTCCCAGAACCCATCTCAAAAGACTGTCATGGGTTTGTCAAGTTCCAGGCCAGAACTAAGGTCCTGCGAGGCAGCCAAGTGCAGCTGCAAACACAGCCTTGGCACACGGGCCAACACCCAGTGCAGCAGGAACAAAAGAAGCCACGTGTCCATTGGAAACTGGCCCTGTACCTGAGCACTCCCTGGTGGGCAAAGGTCCCACCCAGCATTCAGAAAGCCTGGCAAGCAGAGATTGGGGAACAGAGAGGGGCTGTGAGCAGAGGGCTGGCTTCAGGTCTGCCTAGACTGAGAGAGCAGGGAAGCCCTAATCAAAGAGCTAGAAATGGGTTTTACAGAATGTATTCATTAAAACTCACTTTCTCTGACAGATCCCGTTAAACACAAGGGGGAAAGACCACTTGCTTTATCTGACTGTCACTGCAGGTTGTGTCAACTGTAACAGCAGCTATGGCTGGAAAAAGCCCAGCCCACAACAGTGCAAGAATACCTTCCAAAATGCCAGGTCAATCTCTGGAAGGATCCCGAGGAACACAGACCCAGATCTCAGATCCCAGGAACACATGCACTGCACCACTAAGACTTCTGGGAAGAGTGAAGCTAAGCTCTGATTTCAACTATGGAGCAGATGACAATGCCATGCAACTCCTATGCCTGGCACTGCCACAACAATGAGCAGAGAGAAAGGCAGAGATGATCAACAGGCCACTCCCAGGGAGGGCCAGACAGAGCTGCAGAGGAGTGGACGGTGGGGAAGAGGGATCTAACTCTGTCAAGGCCACAGTGGCACCCCATTGATGCACCCTAGACAGGCAAACCTGAACACATGTAACAGTGGCTTTGACATCCAGCAAAGGAGTGGCATCAGGTCCCCTAGGGAGTGCTGAGGCCACAGATGCCATTGGCCTACGAGTTTCTGAGGTGGCTGTTGGAGTTGACGCATCCCACCATGTCACACTTCTCAAACTTCCTCTCAGGTGGATCTGTGGACAGCAGGCATGCAAAGGATGACATGGGGCTCTACAGAGCCTCTCCCAGGCTTGGCCATTGTGGTAAACTCACAGAAACACCATCACAATTGCTGCCAACTGATCTCCTTCACACCTGTTAAACACTCTGCAGTGGTGCTGTTCTCAACATACAGTAAGTATCACAGCGTCAGAAGCAGTTATAAGGGGAAGGGGCATGCTGATGTTCTGCCTCCTCTGCCTCTGGGGACTCAGCCTGCTTTCTCACACAGAAATAAGCTCAGACAGCAGCTGACTCACATGCCACCAGCAGCAGCCTCTGCTTACCTCTTTCCTCATTCCCTCTCTTCCTCCCTTCCTTCTTTCCATAGCTCCCACATCTCAGAGAAAGCAGGGTTCTTTAGGTCTTGCTCTCAGCAGACACAATTTTCCTACATCATCCCCTTTCTCATGATTCATCCACCAGTGTCATCCTCTGTCTCTCTGAACTATCTACAAGCAGAGCTGCCTCCTCCTGACACAGAAAGCACTCATCACCTGACAGCTTCCTGCAATCCTGCCTTCCTTTATCTGCTGTAAGACTCACTACAGTATAAAAAACGTAGCCTATTCAAGAACATCCACAGAAATCTGAAATCTTAACAACTTCAGCCCTAGTATAGCCCCAAGTCTCTCACTCCCCACTTGATCATAGTCCGAGTTCTCTACAACACACAAATGCACAAATACAGACCCACATAGCACAGGTTAGCCCTTGAAAAACTGTGCCCAATTGTATCCACCACAAAAATAATGAACACACCAAGAGCTCACATCTTTGTTTCTAAGTAAGGTTCTTGGGTGGACCTAGCATCTGTGTGGAAATGTCTCACATCAGGGTTGACTCTAGAGGGAATACTGTAGGAACTTGCAGCCTCTTGAAGAGCTGATGACCAAAGAGAGACCGGAGAGACCAAAGCAGCAACTGGCCAAGCCATGAAGTAGCACCACTAGCAACAGTGAACACCATCAGCCAGAACAACCTTCAGTGTCAGTTCTAGCCTACCATGTCAGTCCCAGGGACCCATCTCAGGTTCTCACAGGTGGCCACAAGCACATTCACCAGTACGTGTGCTCACGGGGCACAGTGCCGCATGTATGTGTGTATAGTTGTCAGTCACTAAACTGGCTCGTGCATCACTGCAGATGATGCCTCTCCTTATGTGAGAAACATTGAAACCCTCTCTGCTTGCTGTTTGATGTCCTCCCCCTCCCCTCCCCACCCCCCAATCCTCTAGCTCCTCCCATCCCCCACCCCCAGCCCATGCTGTAGTGATAGCACTTCTTTCTGCTTCTTCCAGGTCAATCTTTTAGCTTCAACATCTGAGTGGGACCATGAGGCTCTGGTCCCTCTGTGCCATCCAGATATCAGGCTGCTCTTTGACACCCTGTGGCCCAAGACAGGGCTTCTGTCTCTGGGCAGTCCCCTCCTCCCTGAACCTTCAGGGAGTTTACTCAGCTTGTGCCACACATACGTGACCTCCACCTACCTCAGATTAGGACCAACTTACTGCCCAATTTCCAGCAGGCCCTAATCACTACTTGCATGTCAACGAGGCTGCCCAATGCCTTGAAAGGGATCACAGAGTTACAGACACTTCTCTACAGCTTTCAAATGGAAAGCACCAGGCTGTCAGAACTGGGGTTCTACAGCAGCCAGAATGATGCTCCCCAGACACAAGGCAGCAGAGGCTATCCCTCCCCTAAACATGACCAAGAAGTACCACCGAGTTCAGTCAGCTCACTGTGTGAGCCTGCAGCCGAAGGCAGACCCTTCTCCATCAGTAGGCTCACACCAGCCTTGACCCGATCTTCTCTCTCGTGATGGAGCTTGAGACTGTCACATTTCTACAGCATCCTTAAGATGGAAAATGCCAATTTGCTACAAAAACTGTGAGTGTTACCATCCACACGCAAAGATAGACATTTCTTTTTTTTTTTTTTTTTGGTTTTTCGAGACAGGGTTTCTCTGTATAGCCCCGGCTGTCCTGGAACTCACTCTGTAGACCAGGCTGGCCTCGAACTCAGAAATCCACCTGCCTCTGCCTCCTGAGTGCTGGGATTAAAGGTGTGTGCCACCACGCCTGGCAAGACAGACATTTCTTAAAAAACACAATACTTACTTAAAGAAAATTCCTGGCTCTATAGAAAGCTCTGGTCTGTCTGTCTGTCTTTCCTTTTTTCTTTTTTTGAGAACTATTTTAATTTTATTTTTACATGTAAAGGTGTTCTGTCTACATGTACAGCTGTGTGCATGCAGTACCCAGACAGAGTAGAAAAGGGTATCAGATTCCCCCCTGAAAATGGAGTTACAAACCATTGTTAGGTGCTGGGACTCAAACCTTTGTTTTCTGGAAGAGCAGCCCATATTCTTAACCAGTGAGCCATCTCTCTAGCCTCAAAAAGCCCTAATTTCTAAGCAGTACACACTTGTGTAGTTCCCAAAGCCTGCTTTGGCATGTGCTGGGAACATGAGTTAGACAGCCTACAAATGGCCAGGATGGTGGGCCAGAGTCTAGTTCAGCTGAGACAGTACAGCAAAGCCACCATGGACTGACATAAAATACATGTTCTTTTTTCTATCTTCCTCTTAGACTTTTTTTTTAACACTCAGCACAAATATAGTGAGAGAAAGATTCTTTATAAAAAAAAAAAAAAAAAAAAGAAAACTAGAAACAATACAGGTGTCAGCAACAGGGGAAAGGATCATTGATCCATAGAGCCCGTCCATATTTCAAGTAGACTCTCAGCCTGACAGAATCAACCACAACAGAAACACAAACCTGAATAAAAAGGTCAGCTGGACCACTCTTGATAACATTTATATAAACTCAAAACTACACAAAACCAGTGAGGCAGAACATCCTTCACTGAAACGAGTGAGGCAGGACATCCTTCACTGTAACCAGTGAGGCAGGACATCCTTCACTGTAACCAGTGAGGCAAGGCATCCTTCACTGTAACCAGTGAGGCAGGGCACCCTTCACTGTAACCAGTGAGGCAGGGCACCCTTCACTGTAACCAGTGAGGCAGTACATCCTTCACTGTAACCAGTGAGGCAGGGCATCCTTCACTGTAACCAGTGAGGCAGGACATCCTTCACTGTAACCAGTGAGGCAAGGCATCCTTCACTGTAACCAGTGAGGCAGGGCATCCTTCACTGTAACCAGTGAGGCAGGGCATCCTTCACTGTAACCAGTGAGGCAGTACATCCTTCACTGTAACCAGTGAGGCAGGACATCCTTCACTGTAACCAGTGAGGCAAGGCATCCTTCACTGTAACCAGTGAGGCAGGACATCCTTCACTGTAACCAGTGAGGCAAGGCATCCTTCACTGTAACCAGTGAGGCAAGGCATCCTTCACTGTAACCAGTGAGGCAGGGCATCCTTCGCTGTAACCAGTGAGGCAGGGCACCCTTCACTGTAACCAGTGAGGCAGGACATCCTTCACTGTAACCAGTGAGTCAGGGCACCCTTCACTGTAACCAGTGAGGCAGGGCAGCGGATTTGAGACAAGTCTGCATAATACAAGACCTTGTCTGTGCCGAAGTAATTTTCTAAGATAGGAACAATGAGAACTATGGTTCAAGAGACAGTTTGCTCAGAAAATAAACCTCTGCACACACACACACACACACACACACACACACACACACACACACAGATGGGGAGCAAGTTCACAGGTTTTACCATGCTCAAAGTACTAGAGTTTGGATCTAGAATGTTCCTTGGTCTTGGGCCAGTGGGAGAGTGTATGGTCCTGAGCTCCTTCTTTCATTCCTGGGCATGGATCTCTTCTGTCAATGGTCCTGCCATGCTGTTTTGGTCTGGCACAGAACCAAGCAATCAAGCTGATTGTCTCAGGTGCCTGCCACAGATACAAAGCTAGGACAGTAACTCCCAAGTGTCAGGTTACCTTTTCCTATGCAATGATCCATGTAAATATATATTCTACATTCAACAATGCTGGGATCTGCAGCTGCTGTGTCTCTCAGGAAACCAAAGAAGAATTAGAATGTTTCTAACCACATACCCAAGAATTCCAAGAACAATCAATGTTATAATGAACCTATGTGAAATCAGTATTAAATATGTAAAACACATCATTACAGTGAAGTAGCTATACACCTGGCTAATAAACACACAAATACCTGGAAACTGAAGCTTGTGACATTCAGAAGGAATGGAAAAGCAAGCTATTTAAGATATGAACAGTGATATCATTCACTTATAAAACAACAAATGAGGCGTGAAGAATACAGACCATAGCATCTGCAAAGGCCTCACATGACCAAGATACCCAGCAGGAAGGCCAGCAGTGAGGGAAGGGCCAAAGGAGATGGGTAAGGCTGTCAGCTAAGCCCGTGGAGGTGAACACAAAGCCAAAATGAGCAGGAAAGGACACAGCTTCAGAACAGAAAGCAGGATGGGGGAACCAACTGGGAAGAGGTGGGGAAAGTGAAGGTCTGCTGAGGGAACAAGTGGGGCCACTGGAGTAGCTTTATCACACACAGCAGCTACCCAGTTCCTAGACCCCTTCTCATGTAATCAGAAGAGTGCTACATCAACTGTTTTGCAAATGTTGAGTTTTTGGTGGCTCTAGAAACATTTTATTAAAAAGTTCAAAATGTGGGTGAAGGAACTATACCTTTCAGCACCAAGGAATTTCTTTATACATTTATAAAGAAAAGAAAAAGCCTGTGGTTTCCAGGCTTTCTCTAAAGAAACAGAATTTTTGCTGATGGCCTTCAACTACTATAAGCAAATGTAAGACGCTAGAAATTCTAAAAAGAGAGGGTCAAGTTCACAGTGAAATGAAGGCTTTTGTCATCAACTCTTCTGGACTCCCCCAAAGTAACAATTTCAACAAACGATGTCGGTGAGAATAATGCATTTATGAGAGTCACAAAGTTTTCCAACATATGCATATTTAAAAACCTCCATGCTCTATCTTTCAATAAAAGCAGCAACTGTCTGTTCCATACCAGACAAAGAGGTAGGTAGCATCTATATACCTGTGAAAAACAAAAACAAAACAAACCCACAAACTACATGTGCTGTGTATATGTGTGCATGTGTTTATATGTGTAGTCATGAAAACAGTATCATCTTAAGTTGCTTGGGAAACTCATGGTTATTTAACCACAAGAAAGGTCAGATAGAAGCAGAGACAATGACTCACAACAGGGCCCACCTTTACTTATGTTCCAAAGACCCACTAGCACCTCTGGGGACCTTGCTCTGGCTCCCAGACCTTGAACTTTCTTCAGGCCTTGTCATCATAAGCTGGAGACCCAATATCACTTCTCCCACTTCTCAAAGGCGCACACTCACAGACCAGGGCCAGCAGGTGACACCAGCCCCTTCTTCCTGTCGCTTCATCCGAAGCCTCAGCTGCTCTGTCCATCTGTCCTCAGTCCATCACTCTCTGTCCATCTGCCCTCAGTCCATCACGCTGCCTTCCACTGATGGCTTCAACCTGCAAGCTGACCTTGGTGACAGGGTTTAGGATATCACCATTTTTACCTTATGCTGGCTTTCCTCTTGCTGTCTTCTCAAATCCATTTCTTAGGCAACAGAGAGGGAGGAATCCTAGAAGCTACCTGGCCACACTCCTTTTTCTGTCCCTTCTAACCCTTAGTGTAGACACAGCCTCCCATCTCCCTCAGTGGAAGGCTCCACTTGGTGCTGACTTGGCTTCTGCAAGAGGGTCCCTGGGAAGGAAGGGAGCTCGCTGCTGGTCCACTCTTAAAGGGCCCGTCCATATTTCCTGCATCACTTCACTTGTTGCTACACAATCAGCAGGTCTCTCTTTAACTTGACTTATAACCAGCACCTAACAGGAAACAATGTTTGCTTTTAGTGTGGTCTCCATGAGGCTTTATCTCCTTATGTCCAGAGCAGTCAGTCAGACACCGATAGGGATACTGAAGAGCAAGCAAGCCCAGCCTTTGAAGGCTTTTCTGGCAGAGAAGAGTTTTTCCACTCACCGAGCCTTTTACTGTGTTCTACAGAGTCCAGCACGACAGAAGCTATTGGTGATCTTTACATCCAACACAGAGCCAAGTGACTTTCTTGCCTGCATAGCTGGACCCACTTTACCTACAATAGCGGGCTTCATCTCAGCTCGCCTCTCTTGATGCATTGAGCGTGACTTTCTCGGCTTTAAATTTTAGTTTTGTGCAATTTTAGTTCTTTTATTTGTTTACATCCAGATTGTACCTCAGTCTTCAAAGGCCAGATCTGCATGCAGCAATGTTACTGTGCTCTGTGACGCTCTTCTCTGGTGCAGAAGTCTCTTTTGTCTTGATTTCCTCCACTTCATTGTCCTGTTGATTTGCTTTTTTCATAGATTTTTTTGTTTTCGTATGACTTTCCACCAGAGACAGACTAGTATTTGTCTAGGACTCAGAACACAGCGACATTGCTGCCACAGAGAACCAGACACAACAGAGACCATAGGAAAGCTACAGAGGACTCAAGAGGAGAAGGAGCTGGCTTTGGGCATACTCAAGGATCAGAAAGTCTGTGACTGACAAAATAACACCTGGTTAGGTTAGGGTCAACCACCCCCTCCACGTCCACTTCTACATGCGGGCCACTAGAGTGCTACTGTGGTTGGGGTTGGAGTCAAGGCTTTGAGGCATGATCTTGCTATGTAGTCCAGCCTGGTCTCAAACTCAATCCTCTTGTTCTAGCTTCCAGAGTATAGAGTTCACCATACCCAGCCCACGTTCCCCTTTGACTGTGGTTTACACTTGTTGGGTATATGCTGTAGCACTGCTTAAGATATCAGGGTGACCAATGACACTGCTCAGATTCTTTCCACTAAAACTTTTTCAAATAGGAAAACCTATGCTCTCCCTGGAGTTTTCCCTTTGAAAAATTTAACTATCCCCTTCAGCACTCACTTTAACTTAGTGACTACTGAAGACAGACGTCAGACATCCAGCCAGGGGAAGATTTGTCTCCTCCTTCCCCTCTGCCCATTCTGCTGTATTTTCAAACTGATATGAGGTGTGGATACACACCCCTAGGGGTTCTGCTCATGGTGCCTGTTAAAACAATCACATGCTTTCTATGTGAATTTGCAGTGAACGAACCATCATCACCTGGACCAGCCTTCAGTTATAGCTGCACCTCTGTGTAAGTCAGACTTCAACCTGCTTTCTTGATTCAGACATAAACTCACAAAGAAGCAAAGAATCTAAATCAGAACTCGGGCATGTAGAGAGTAACTGGTCTGAGCTTTCCAGTGACAAAAACAATGTCCACTATTAATGAAGATGACAAGACACAAGTTGAAATATCTACAAAACACATATCTGAAAAAGGACCAAGGTCTAAAAGGTCCACGGGATTATTAACGCCCAACAAGGAAGGAAGCTTCTTCTTAAAGAGGGCAGGTGAGCCAGGATGTGGCTCAGCACACACAGGCTGTGGTTCTGCCTAGCAGGGTAAAACAGACCCAAGCAGACACATTACCAAGGTAGACAGTGGACCAGAGCCAAGATATGAAGATATGCTGAGCACTACCCTGTCACAGGTCAGACTACTAAACTGTAAACTCACTGGCAACAAGACAAGACAACACATTTTCTACACCTTTTGCAGAGTGACTATAGTCCAGAATGCTGACCCTGCCAACATAGGGAGCACTGGTGGAAATGCAAACCACACAGACCTCACAACAAAGGTCGGCAATTCTTACAAAGCTAATTACGTTCTGACCACGTGCACCAGCAACCTGAAGAATCCCAAGTCAGAGACATAAAGAGCCACAAGTTCAAGGCCAGCTTGGGCTGCATGAAAACTTGTCTCAAAATGTGTGAACAGCACTGTTCATAACTGAGGAGAGAATCAGGAGGCTTAACAGTACACATGAAGACCTAGCTGTCTAGTCATGAAGAAAGAGCCTTGAATCCAATTGGCCAAGCAAGCGAGGCCGCTCTGAAAGGATATTTATAGATGACACCAACTACAGTGCATTCTGGGAAAGATAAAGCTAAAAAGAAAAGAAGGGAGGGAAGAAGAAAGGAAGAACATCAGTGGAGAGGCGGAACTCAGTGAGTGAGCTCTGAATGACACCAGCACTGGGGAAGCACATCTGTGAGACACATCTGTGGGAACCAGAGTACACAACACCAACAGGAAGGATCATGAAGCAGGACATGGCTAGTAAGAGCATACCATAATGTCTCATCAATCCTGGCAACTCTAGACAAGAGCCAACCCAGCAGAAAGCTCTAGACCGCTCACTGTCTGTATAGTCAATAAAGCATTCCACAAAAGAAGACCTACTAAAGTCTTTAAAGACTGATCCAAACTGGTCTAACTCACCAACAGAAATCAGTGAGTTAAAACTTCACTTTAAAGCAGCCAGAGTCAAGAAGAACCTGGGTGCCAGAATGCTAGTAGCGCACACTGAGAGGCGAGTCAGACTGGAGGATGCGCATAGGAGTGAGCTTGGGCAGATTCTGTGGGATGGCTGGAGGGATGTGTGAGTGTGAACTTTGTATAAACCAGTCTGTGGAGCAGGAGGGTGACATCCCTCGCAAGCTAGACAACACTCTTGCTCCCAGCATCGTGTAAGGGGCACACTACTGTGCTGCTCATGGCACTCACAGCACTCGCATGGTGTGTGTCACTGTCCTGCCCACCTTTGGAGGACCTCAAAGATCAAAGCTGGAGTCCTGACAAGACTGATAAAAGGCACATACACCCCTCATTGTAATAACTAAGAACACAAAGAAGGCCTCTGTGCTCAACTCCAAGAACAATATATACTGCTACCATTCCCGAGACTCACAGGATGGCAAGGGAGGTGTTGTGAGCAACAGGCATCAACAAATTCAAAACCTTTGTTGAAATCTTTAAAGGTTAGAAAAAATGAACACCTACTTCTAACCAAGAAAGACCCTAAACCAGCAGTCAGAGACCTCACACAGCTGTCTGCCCTGGGCAATCTAATGCACTGAGTCATATAAATACCACCACTCATAATTCCCTACTCATTTCTTAGGCCACAGAATATTGATTACTTGGACCAGAGAAAGACAGGAGTAAGAAAAATCCAGGAAAATCTCAACAGGGAACACAGATTTATAAACAAACAAACCCAGGCAGCTGCATTAAACCATGTGTGAAGCAGATGATACACAGAGATAAATGAGCCATCTCAAGAACGGGTGTGTGACATTTAATACAGAGTCACGGGATAGCATGCCGTCTTTATAAGAAAGAAAAGGGATTCTACCATCTTAACAGAAATACATCAAACCAAGGACTTTAGAAATGTCAACATCTACTCATAATTTTAACACACAAACAAAAACAAGTAGTAATAGATCTGACACACAATGAAACAAAGGCTTTAGAAGAGTCAATACCTAATCATGATTCTCTGATATAAAGCAGGAACAGTTCTTAATCTGATAAATAATTGTTTCTATCCTCCCCCCTCACAAAAAGCCTCCTGCAGACTTCACAGGGACAGAGTATTCCTCAAGAAGCCACAAAAGAGACAAGGAGGCCCAGTTACTGTTCCCTTCTCTTATAGGTCAGCAGTGGAAAACAAGAACAATACATACAAGGCACAAGCGAGAAAAGAAACAAAAAAGCCCGTCTGCAAATGAGAAGCAACTTTACACCCTGAGAAACTATTAGAATCCACAAGAGTCTGGAGAACGTCCTTCCCGAATACCCAAGTAAGAAAATTAAGAAACTTACACTCTTATCAAGAAAGCTATCATATCCTGACAGGCATTTTAAGCAATCACAGTCTAAAAGATCATCTATAATGATCATCTAGGATCTGCCTGATCATCTGTAGCCAAAGACACAGCATATTCCAACAAGTATGCCTTTTCTTCTTAAGCGCTACTTTTATTCTTACCTGTTTACTTATTTGTATGGGGGAGAGGGGGAGAGAGGAGAAGGGACAGAGACAGAGACAGAGACAGAATGTATGTATGTCACATGTATGTAGGTGCTGTAGAGGCTAGAAATGGGCAGTGGATCCCTGATGCTAATGCTACAGGTGATTATGAACCACAATACAGACACTGGAAACTGAACCAGGTTCTCTGGAAGCACAGCAAGTGCTCTAACTGCTGAGCCATCCAGCCCCACAAGTCTTATGGAAACAGATGACTGGATTCAGTATTTTCTTATTAGATCAAAAGGCCAAGATTAACTGAAACATCAAATAAGAACAAAGGGTGCCTATGTCCCCTCAAACTAAGAAACTGAAAACCAAGACTGCTGATTGGCACAGGACAGAGATGACTCTTGCCAATGCTGACATGGATGGGGAGGTAGCAGTGAGCTATATATACAAACCCTAAATTCTCAACCCAAGATCTAGTTGCAGTCCAGAGTACATTGTCATAGACAACGGTCTTCCTGTGTAAACCTTGCTCCCATTTTAAAGTTGATTAGTTAATAAAAGGCAAGAGCATATGATTGGGCAGTAGAGAAAGGAAGGCGGGACTTGAGGATTGAGTGAGGTGACTCAGGAGAGATGGAGGGGTAGGGGGAAGAAGACAGAAAGAAGAGGAAGTTACCATGAGGCCGGATGAATAACAAGCATGTGGCCAGGAAAAGTGGACCCTGAGAACAGGCTGATGGAGAAGCAGCCCAGGTGGGCCTCAAACAGCAGGTGACAAGGGGCAAATGGTTTGGATATGGTAGGAACCTGCTCGATTCAGTGTTACAGCTTGTAAATAAAGTACTGGGGTTTAGTTTTACACATAAATAATGAATTTACAGTAAGCTATAAACACAAACGTGGATTCCATCTCATGCTATATATGAAAAGGGTTTGGGTCCATCACAAACCTAAATATAGTTGGCTAGGTCAGGTGCAATTGCCCCTGGAGAGAATACTGAGTGTGACCTGTTCAGCATAAAAACTCCTGTCCTTTAGAGGACACTGCAAACAGAATAGAAAGCAAGTCATAAATTTAGAAAAGGCAGCCACAGTTCACAGGATGATGAGTTTCTGTCTAGAATATAAAGAATTCCATCAGGATCAACAGGAGACAACCCAAGAAGGACAGCTGTGTGGCCAGCTGTCAATCATCAGGATTCAGACTCAACAGGTTCCAGAGAAATCTGAGCTGGAACAAACAGAGGTTTTCTAAGTACGGCCAATAGAGTGGAAACAAACAATAGCATACAGAGAAGTCTATGAAGGAAGTCCGAGCCAACCGAAAAGAAACACTTGGACCCTGCATCTGCATTCAATCCTCATCCACCAAAGTCCACACCAGTGTTTGCACCTGAGGGAGTCCTGATCTACCAAGAGGAGGAACCAAGACCTGTACCTTCACCCACAGGATGGTCGCAACACATCAACTTAAAACCACTGGAAACAGCGTTATGGTTTGATTTTGAAACGTCCCTCAGAGGCTCATGTGGTCCACAACCAGTAGAGATGATTTACAAAGCTGTAGACATGTTTGAGTGACTTATGGTCACTGGGGTAGGGCTTGAGGATTAGAGCTCGGTGCCACTTCTGGTCCTAGCTTTCTGCTTCTAGGTGGCACTACTTAACAAACAGCTGCTTCAACCACCATAAAGTCACCTGTTGCCATGTCTCCCTAACAGGAGTGAGGGAGATGGCTTGATGCACAAACATGTAGAGCTATGCTAAAGTTCCTGACACTGACTTAAAACCGGATGCAGTGGTGTGTGTCTCTAATAACAGCACTGTGAGCAGAAACTGAGAATTGGAAGGCTTGCTAGCCAGGCAATGTAGCAGAGATCTAACAGAGAGCTCTAGATTCAGAAAAGACCCTGGCTCAAAACATAAGAGGGAGGATGACTGAAGAAGACGCCACATACTAACTTCTACATGTATGTACATAAGACCATTCAAGCATACATACTTACATAAATACATACTCACAAAAGTTTGTGTGTGTGTGTGTGTGTGTGTGCGCGCGCAAGCTAAAATAAACCCTTTCTTCCTGAAATGATTCTGCCTGCAGATATGATATGATATGATATGATATGATATGATATGAGACAGCCAGAGAGTAAGAAGCTTGGATTCCTCTGTGCCCTCCTCATGTCAGTCTGTAGAAAGAAAGAGAAGGCATGAGACTGAAGAGGGCACACATGGCTCCACAGCCTCCTTTCTTGAAAGGGACGGTAAGTTCCTGGTGGTCCATGACACCATATTCCTTTAAATTCTACCTCTTTCTTTGTTTTTTTGTTTGTTTGTTTGTTTCAAGATAGGGTTTCTCTGTATAGTCCTGGCTGTCCTGGAACTCACTCTGTAGACCAGGCTGGCCTCAAACACAAAAATCCGCCTGCCTCTGCCTCCCAAGTGCTGGGATTAAAGGCGTATGCCACCACCGCCTGGCTCTACCTCTTTCTTAACAGATAGCAAGATAGCTTAGCAGGCTGCCGCAAAGCCTGGGGACATGAGTTCAGTTCTAAGTACCCACATGATAGAAAGAGAGAACTGACTCCCAAAAGCTGTTCTCTGGCCTCCACATTAATGCTTTAATGACGCGGCATGTGTGTAACCCATCCACACATAATATTTAGAATATATAATATAAATGCAATCTATGAATAGAAATGAAGAGAAGACATTACAGGTGGCACCTAGACCATATACAGAAGGCAGATCACTGTCCCTGCAGAGGGAACTAACTAGGAGCAGGGAGTCCTTTATCTTCAGGGTCCTGTTCACTACACCTCTGGGGAAAGATCCTAAAACCAACTCCTAGGCCCCTCTGTGGGCTCACCAGATAACTGCACAAGGATAACAGGATGCTGGACATCAAGAAGCTCATTATCAGAAAGCATGTGAGTGGCTGGTGACAAACTTTGTGTATGTTTTATCTGCAGGAGACAATGAGGCTGTTTCTACCATAAGAAAACAGGCCAAAGAGGTTCGGTTTGTCTAGTCCTGACACTAGAGTGGGGCTTGACTGAAATCTAAGCTCACCTATGGAGCCCCAAATCAAAGCTCAAGCACTCAAGGGCTGCAGAGGCTGTACCTGTCATGTACAGCTACACAGCACAAGTATTTCCCTGTAGAATGTTTGAAATGCACTCCTCAGCCAGGGGGCCGAGGCACTCTTCCTCTCACCACGGCACCACTAGAGGCTGGAAGTGCTGCCCATCAGAAAGACCCAGGTGGCAACCAAACGGCGCTGGGCTCTTTAGAATACTCAGAATACTGTGATTTTCTATGAGACAGAGAACTACTGTGGCTGCTCAGACTGGAAATCCAGTGTACGTGAGATCCATCCACACCTGTGAGCATCCTGCCTCTTACTGAGGACAGAATGTCCACACACACAATCTTAGAATGCTTTTGTCAACACACCCTCCAAAAGAAAGAGCTCCTCTGCCTGTGCCTGTTCGTCTTCAGCAGGTACCTGGCTGCAGGCTTTGGAGCAACTCATGTATCACACAGTGTTCTTCAAAGGCTGAGAGTGCATGAAGCACCCAGGGTTCAGCAAAAGCTACAGGCAGGAAGTCTCAGGAGACACCTGAGCTCACAGCCTTCTGGAGAAGGAGAGTATAAGCTGAGGGCTGGCCCACCTTGTTGAAGACCCAGACCTCTCCATTCACTGTAGGCCTGGGCACCCCGTGACCATTGTAGTGGAAGAGAACCCGTTCTTCCTTGGCATTCCGGCGCAGAGATGTGCAAAGCTTCTTGACTTCATCCACAGTAGGGTCAAGGCTCTGCTTGTACCGAGCCTGTAGTGAAAAGAGAAAGGAGATATTTGTCACAAACAGGGAAGGGCCAGAGAGGACCCTCCTCCTCATGCACACTAATCTACAGGGAATAGCTGTGGGGCCTTGCACAAGTGGCCCCAAGCTAGAATGTGGGAATGTGGTCATGCAGTATGTTTTCACAGAGGACAACTATAACATGGGACATGAATAAGGACAGCCTGTCACACAGTGGCATGAGTCAGACAGAAGGGACTGCCCTGTCGAGTTTCTTAGAACATGGAGCATAGAGAATTTGCTCAAATGAGAGCCCGCAGCATACACTGCAGCAACAGCAAAGTAATAAAGAAGAGAAGGAAGAAGCCACTGTTCGGCATACTGCCCTCTTGTGCAGGACATTGCAACGCCTCAGGATGGGGTGCCGAAATGAACAACAGGGTTTTTATACACACAAACAACAAACAGATGGCAAAGAAAACCCCAATAACAAAACAAAACTTGTTGGCTGGTGAGAGGTAGCTCAGGAAGAGCTGTGTGGAGCTTCACTGTGCGAAGAGGCCGGTACAGCAAGAAAACACAGAAACATGGGACCTGAACAGGCACACAGCTTACTTCAGCAGACACTCAGCTCTCCCTAGCCAGGCCGACTCCAATAAACATCTAGCAAGCTATATTATGAAATGAAACAAACTGTTTTGGGAACCCACACAGAGGAAAAGAAAAGGGGACTGGGGGAGACATGCAAAACAAAACAAAACAAAACAAAACAAAGAAAGCACAGAAAAGGGAAAACCCACAGTTACTGTGGAAAGCCTTCAGATACCCCAAATCCTGTAGGGAATCTAATTAAGACAATGCAACATAAAGACACCAGAGGTAGAGCCACACACAAGAGCTTCCCAGGAGCAGAGCTGTTGTTAAAATGTTCTGAAAGCTCATTTGTTAAAACTTGGGCTAACTTGCAGGTGGAATGAGTTGGGGGACAGGGCAGAGATAAGCCTGGTAATGTCCCATGAATGCTGAAGCCAATGACAGGAATAAGGGTCTCTGGCTCACTTCCATGTATTTTGTGCCTTATCCTGAACTTGTAATAGCAAATTTTCAGTACAAGACAGAGCCCAGTGTGGCAGAGGATCATCGAAGCACTAGGGCACAGATAATAACTCCAGGACCAGGGCCATGTTCTCTAAAACTACGCAGAACCTACTAGAAAACCAGTGATAGGTTCTGCCTATATAGGTGGTCATTATGTCTGTCCTCTAAAAATAACGTATATGTTCCACAGAAAGAATGCAGGTCAGTAAAGTTCCATTTACCATTTAAAAAGGAATGACGTAATGAAGGCCAACAACTCCAGGGACATGTTTATTGTCTAGGATAAGTTTTGCTTATCCTGGGGCTTGGTGTTTCCATCTGAATTTTGAAATTGACTTTTCAATTCCTGTGAAGAATTGCTTTGGAATTTTGATGGGGATTGCACTGAAATCCATAGATTACTTTTGGCAGGATGGTCATTTTCACAATATTTGTCCCACTAATCCATCAGCATGAGAGAACTTTCTATTCTCTAGCAAATTCTTCAACTTCTTTCTTTGGTGTCTGACAGTTCTCACTGTACAAGTCTTTCATTTCCTTGGTTAAATGGAGTTCAAGGTTTGTTTATTTGTTTTGTTCTTTAAAAATCTATAGCGAATGAGACTCTTTCCTTGATTTCTTTCCCACTGTATTTGTTCTTGGTATACAGAAAGGCCACTGAGTTTTGTCTGTTAGTTTTATATCCTACTGCTTTGCTGAAGGAATGTTCATCTGTCCCTCTTGGTTACCTTCCATAAGTTACAGGTAAGACCCATATGAAGATAAAACACATGGAGAAATCAACACTGGTTGCTCCATCCTACTACCTAGCAACCACAGTAGACAGGTGCCATGCACACTAAAGAGCAAGAAAGGTCAGCAGCAGTAGCGCCTGCAGCTGTGAGACTGTTTACTACAGGAGTAACTGCCTGGCAAGATTGCACAATGGTATAATAGTGTCATCAATGCTAGGTTTGAGTGCTGCATCTCTGATTGGATTGAAAATCCACTCTACAGCCAGGTGGTGGTGCTCACCTTTAATCCTAGCACTCGGAAGGCAAAGGCAGACAGATCTCTGAGTTCAAGGCCAGTCTGGTCTACAGAGTGAGTTCCAAAACTGCCAGGGCTATATAAAGGAATCTTATCTGAAAAACTGAAACAAACAAAACATAAAATAGAAGAGGCAAGGAAAAGGAGGAGGAGGAAGGAAGGAAGGGGGGAGGCGGACAGGGGAGGGCAACGACAACCACCACTACCACCCTCCTACAAGACAGAAATCATGTTTGGTATCATAAATTGGGACAAACCACATGGCTGGCCAGATCATAGGCTCTAATTAAGAACCTAATGCTAGCCGGGCGTGGTGGTGCACGCCTTTAATCCCAGCACTCTGGAGGCAGAGGCAGGTGAATTTCTGAGTTCGAGGCCAGCCTGGTCTACAGAGTGAGTTCCAGGACAGCCAGGGCTATACAGAGAAACCCTGTCTCAAAAAGGAAAAAAAAAAAAAAAGAACCTAATGCTATGATTCTGCTAAAGAACATAGTAATGAACTTCTCTGAGCTCTTTACAGCATACATTAGTGAATTTCCCACTATTGTCAGAGACACTCCTTTTGCAGTTGACAACAGCTAACACAGAGACCCACACTCAGTCAGAAAGTAAGACTGTGGCATGTCTAGCTCCAGATAGGTCATCTACACCACAGCCATCCACTCAGGGCTCAGGGCAATTGAGGACAAAGTATTAAAAGGAAGAAATGATTGATATCTGAAGCAAAATGTATAGGCTAGTCACGACAATGAAGATGCATGTGTAAGCTCACAGGGGCTGGGACTTGTAGTACAAGATCTGTAAGATCAGGCCAGCCAAAGTCTCACCGTGAGGGAGGAGATCAGTAAGCCCCACCCCTATGTGAAAGGGCTATGAACAACTGATGGCTGCTGGGAGAGGACACCCACCCTCCAGATGGTCCCAAACCCATGCACATGTAAGTAACAGCAACTGGACTCAGTAGGTATTTGTGGGGGTGTTGGGGGGGGGGGACAGGGAGAGAATCAGAGGGAAGGAATGGTGGCAGGGAGATCTGATCAGAACACACTGTATGCATGCATATATGAATATAATGATACAAGTTGTGCATTCTGGTTTACTCCTTGATTCTAGCACTTAAGAGGCTTAGGAAACATAAGGAACTTCAAGTTCAAGGTCAGCCTGTGCTATACTACAAGATCCTATTTCAAAATAAATATAAAAATATACAAACAAAGTAAAAAGTGTGCCTTAATATTACTTGAGGAAGATACAGCAAGTGTCTAGAATATAAACAGACAAGGAACTCACACACGTATCCAGAGCCTTTGTGGACCAGGACGTGTCTGTGAGCCAGGATCAGCTAGCACCCACTCAGACTGTTCAGAGGCTAGAAGACAGGAGGTCAGAACAGAAAGTAGGGCCAAAGGTCACTTAGCCTTTAGCAAGAAAAGGTTACACGTGAAGGAGAGACAGCAGAAATGGAGTAAAGCTCCCTCCCCCCCTCATACACACACATTGATACCCATTTTTGGCCTCTTCTATCGACATATGTGAGGACCACAAGTTAAGAAATAAACGATCTTCTGGGCTATAGTTGTAGGGCACTGTGGAACACTGCTTAATCTGCTTCCTCAAGAACAAGGTGCAGCCATGCCTTTAAAGACAGTGGAAAGATATTTGTGGAACCAAATGTTAATTCCTTCTGCAGCCATAATGTGAAGTCAATGGAGGAGTGTATGGACTTGAACAGAGGCTCAAAGAAAAAGCACCTGAAAGGGACAAGGCCGCTCTGCAAGCCAAGGATGAGAATAACTGCAGGAAAAGTACCTTCAAGTTTCCCAGAAGCACCACTCTGACTTATGCAGTCCTTCCAAGAATGTTAAGCAGACCACTTTGTTCAGTACAGAGCCACAGTGGAGGCTAAAATCACCATTGCTGATGACTAAGTTAGCTATTTTAATAAATTGACTTAATCCGCTGCTAAAAAGAAAAATAAACTGACAAGTCTGGCTGTTAGCCCATGGTAGTCCGTGCCAGTGCATGAAGGCTTTAGACTTAGAAGGTCCTCCAGGTTCCCTAAGTCCCCTGCACCTGTGAGCAAAGCACATTAAAGCCATGCAGAGGAAGTGCCTGTGGGAAGAGAAACACAGTATGGGAGCAAGGATGCTGCTGTAGGCCTAGGCAGGTGGGCATCACTGCCTGGGTGACTTTCAGCCACATCTCTTGTGTGTGTTTGGAATAGCTTGCCTGAGGCCTGGCCCTTTCCTGAGCCTCTGTGCAGGGGAGTGATGTCAGGGGAACTTCACACTGCTCACTATCTACTTGTGTACAGATGTCTAAATGAAACTACAGACTGTGAGGGGCCATCACTGCTTACAACTTTGCGTATGCCCTTCAGTAAAGGGTGCGTCCTTGTCCTCTCTACATCTAGACAACATGCTAATAGCAGCTAGTTTGTTGAGTGACACCAGATTGTTAGTGACATTAATTATAACAATTAGTAAAGAACAAATCAAAATGATAAAATGCCATCTGACATCACAGTGACACAAGTGAATGTCAGCACAACCCTTTAATGCACTACGGGAATGGCAGCTGGGTACTGTGCACTGCAGTGTCCATCAGGCCTTCATGGTGCCTGGCTGCAAGCCTGCACATGACACCCCCCCAGATAGGGGCTGGAGAACAATGGCAGAGGCAGCGTTTGGCTGGCAGAGCCGGCGTTTGGCGTGCACAGCCTCTAATCTCAGAAGTTTCTCTGTGTTTTGAGAGATGCTGCTGAGGACTCAGACTAAGTACTCTCAACACCGGGATCGTGCTCAACCCCACAAAACGCAGCTGTGAAACAGGTGTGGCGGTACATGTCTGCAACTTTAATGTTTTTTCAATCCTTAATTTTAATGAGGGTTTTTAAATGCTTTAATCTCGCTTCTAGCCCATCACCCACCAGGGGTAGTGGAAAAGAAAGGATACAGGGAAAATGGACCTGTTTAGAAAGGTTCTTTTGAGCAAATCCCATCTGTGTTGTCAGAAACAGATCTGCTAGATCCACTTCACTAACACTTCAGCAATCCAGTTTAGTAGAGTCGGGATAGCAAACATAAATCGGCAGCTGTGGCACGACCTAGCAGAGACAGCCAGGCCTCAGCCTTGACATAAGTCAGCAGGAGGAACTCAGAGGGACACTAGGAAAAGTTCTCAGCTGTGTTTCTCTCAGCAAATTGAAGATCAGTGAAGACTCGAGACCAAAAATCATTGCATAGCTAGCTCTATAAGCAAGTCTAAGCCCAGCCTCCATCACTGCCCATCAAGTCCCTTTTTTTTAAAGATTTATTTTATTTTATTATATGTGAGTACACCGTAGCTGTCTTCAGACACTCCAGAAGAGGGTGCAAGATCTCGTTACAGATAGTTGTGAGCCACCATGTGGTTGCTGGGATTTGAACTTATCACCTTCGGAAGAGCAGTCGGGTGCTCCTACCTGCTGAGCCATCTCACCAGGCCCCATCAAGTCCTTTTTATATTCTCTTCAAATATCATGTGTCCTCCACAGGTCTTGCCTCAGCACACATGTCTGTCTCAGCTGACATCACTCTGGCAATCAGCCTGAGTCCCAGAAAGGGCTGGAAAATGCAGCACACCACCAGAAGGTTTTTGGTGTGTTTCTTCTCTCAATGGAGTCCTAACAAATGCAGCTCAACTATGCAATGTAAGACAAACCAATACATGAGTGTCATTTAACAAAGAATCCTTCATCATGTGTCCTTTCACATGCTCATTTTAGGACACCCTCTCCCCGTGTCTGTTCCTTCACTCGTCTGTCTTAGTCTTTCACCTGTGTCTACTTCAGGAAAACACTCCTTCATGTTTGCCCTAACAAAACACCATCCAACACAACTGACTTTCCAAAGAACCCTTAATTTTCCACTTTATATGTCTGTAATCCCGGCAACCAACTAGTTGAGGTAGCATGGGCTACCTAGGAACACCCTGTCTCGAAGTGGGGCATGGGGCTGCAGAGATGGCTTTGTAGTTAAGAGCACTGGTCTGTCAGAGGGCCCAGACTTGAGTCCCCAGCACCACATGATATCCGTACCTACAGTTCCAATGTCTTCACCTTACTCTGTGGGGAGCGAGCACAGCCGCATGGGCCAAAGATGGCATCTGGCTCTATGCCAAGCCCCGTGATCTCACTTGTTTATCCCAGCCTCGGTCATGCGCAATAAAAGCAGCACATGTAACTCATTGGAGAGATTAGCAAAACATCTCGAGATACCATTCTATCAGCCAATCCTACATGCTGCCTTGGACGTGTGTGTTTATGATTGGGTGGTGTGAGGTGGCATGAGTGAATGGGAGTATAAATTGAGGACAGCCCCAGATGAGGAGAAACCAGCATAGCAGAGAGACCAGCGTAGCAGAGAGAGACCAGATGAGAGACCAGATGAGGAGACCGGACCAGTGTTAGAGAGCACCAGCATAGGAAAGCACCAGCAGAGCAGTGCTTTAGGCCAGAGAGCAGCAGATGAGGAGAGCAGTGCCAGTGTTAGAGAGCAGCATAGGAGAGACCAGAGTGAGTGAGTGAATGGCTGCAGCTGTGTGAAACCTGAGAGAGAGAGAGAGAGAGAGAGAGAGAGAGAGAGAGAGAGAGAGAGAAGCAGAATAAAGATTTGCTGAAGAAGGCAAGCTGCTCGAACCCGCCCTGCTGCTCCCCCGTGTTGTTAATTCCCATTGTTTCTGCTAGATGGAGACCTTGGGAGATTGGGCCCTTGACAATTAGTGGCCCGGACAGGGACGGGAAAACGAGGATGCAGCAGCTGGTGCAGAGCAAGACTGAGAACGCAAGTGGCAAGAGAGAAAGCTGGTGCCGCTGGTCCGAAGGGAAGATGCTGAGCACTGCAGCCAGGCAGAAATTGCCTGAGGGCAGGCTAGAGGTGGCGGACGACGGGGCTGGGCGCTC
This sequence comes from Mus minutoides, assembly GCA_902729485.2. Lineage (NCBI taxonomy): Eukaryota > Metazoa > Chordata > Mammalia > Rodentia > Muridae > Mus > Mus minutoides. Next base: position 475,700 of record LR750189.1, on the reverse strand, counting down.
CAGGACACCGTATAGAACCAGCACCAGTGAGTGCTGCAGCACCAGGCCGCTCTCCCGGAGTTCAGGATGGGGCTAGACTGGTCTGCAGGTGTGCAGGCAGCGAGGCCGAGGCTGGGCGCTCCAAGCTGGTTGTGGTGGTGCATGCCTGTAGGATTTGCTGAAGTAGGTAGAGGCAGGAGGAGTCTTTGCCGTCAGAAGATGCAAGAAGCAGCAAAAGCGTCAGCAGTAAGTATTTTCAAACGAGGAAGTTCCTGGAAATAGGGACAGAGCAGGAAGTTCCCAGAAATTGGGACAGAGCAGGAAAAGATCCCAGTAAGGGACGAGAGGCAGATTAAGGCTCCCAGTGTCTGAGGGCAACCCCAGTAAGTTAAGTGGTACTTTTGAAGTTGAATTTAGGATGACAGGTGATTTTGATAATAAACAACCAGAGGCCATAATTACTAGAATGGGCAGTGATGTGCACAGGTGATTTTGATAATCATTACCATTCTATCACCTGGATTCAGTTTGTTTTCTCCCACTTCCAGTACCCTTTAGTGTGGATGCTATGGTTTTCCCTAGGATTTTTGGAACCAATAAGTCTTTGCAATTGCCATCCACAGTCATGAAAAAGGAATGTTTTGTTTAATGTGTCTTTGAAGGGTAGCTTTTGTTCTTCTATAAAAAGAGCCCATTTGGGATGCATACGATGTTTACTTTGGTATCAGGATGGAGTCCTGTGGCTTATTCCAAATATGGGCATCCCACAAATAAATCAGCACCTCCTCAACCTAGGTGGACAGCTCAATGTAGAGCTGAAAGAGAGTGGCCATTCACCTGGACAGGATGTTAAGATAGTTAGGCTAATAATGATTAATATCTATAGCTTTTTGAGACATCAGAATTCTCATTAGTTGGTTACCTCGGATCCCTTTAAGTCATATGTCTAGGGTTTGTATAACTTCTGTGCAGTCTCATAATCTCTCATATACAGCCAATTTGTCTCACAAGCTTGGAAAGTTGCTGCTAAGGAATTGGAGTCGTGATTTCAACAAAGGGCATCAATCACCATGAACAATACCCGAGTCGACGTTGCCATAGTGCAGCAGTGGTCAGAGATGACTCGTGGAACCCCCAACATACTAAAGAACTGGGATGGGATGCTATTCTGGGCATTCCTTTTGATTGGTGTGTGTGTGTGTGTATGGAAGAATGATTTGGTAGATGGTGTGCATGTGAAGGCAAGCTAAGGCAGAGACCAACATGTGCTGATACAAGCGATGGCAGCTATAGAGACTGGAGGCTCACCCCAAAATTTGGCTCAATATGCTGGACCATTAATCAGAGACAGGTAAGATTCTGATGGAAACCCTACCATCCTATGCTGGACCATTAATCAACGACGGGTAAGATTCTGCAAGGGTCCCACCAACCTAAGACAAGAGGCCTGTGCCATAAAAGCTGCATGGGTCTTGATAACGGGTAAGGGGGTACCCCTTTGTCAGGACAACCTAAGGCAGATGTGGTCCCAGGAGTAAAGGAGGGAGCTCCAATTGAGACAACCTAAGACAGATGCGGTCCTAGAGCTCTTATTTAAACAAAAAGGGGGAGATGTTAGGGAGCGGGCACAGCGCATGGGCCAAAGATGGCGCCTGGCTCTATGCCAAGCCCTGTGACCTCGCTTGCTTATCCCAGTCTCAGTCATGCGCAATAAAAGCAGCGCATGTCCCAGCACTTGGGAGGCAGAGGCAGGTGGATTTCTGAGTTCGAGGCCAGCCTGGTCTACAGAGTGAGTTCCAGGACAGCCAGGGCTACACAGAGAAACCTTGTCTCAAAAAACCAAAAAACCAAAAAAAAAAAAAAAAAAAAAAAACACCAGCGCGTGTAACTCGTTGGAGAGATTAGCACAATATCTCGCGATACCATTCTATCAGCCAATCCTATATGCTGCCTTGGACATGTGTGTTTATGATTGGGTGGTGTGAGGTGGCATGAGTCAATGGGAGTATAAATTGAGGGCAGCTCAAGATGAGGAGAGTCCAGCGTAGCAGAGATAGAGTCCAGCATAGCAGAGAGAGAGCAGATGAAAGACCAGCGTAACAGAGAGACCAGCGTAGCAGAGAGAGACCAGATGAGGAGACCGGACCAGTGTTAGAGAGCGCCAGCGTAGGAGAGCACCAGCAGCATTAGACCATAGAGCAGCAGATGAGGAGAGCAGCACCAGCATTAGAGAGCAGCGTAGGAGAGAGGAGAGTGAGTGAGTGAATGGCTGCAGCTGTGTGAAACCTGAGAGAGAAGTAGAATAAAGCAGAAGCTGTGAAGGCAAGCTGCTCGAACCCACCTTGGCGTCCAGTGTCGTTTAGTCCCACTGTCTCTGCTGGTCAGAGACGTGTGGGTGCGCTACATTACTCCAATACCTACACCACATACATATGGTGCAAAGACATTCATCCAAGAAAACACTCATACATATGAAATAAGACAGACAAACCTAATGAACAGTTTTAAGAGGATAGAATGATGTAAAGATGTAATATAATTCTGAGAAAATAAACTACGTTTGTTGTTGTTTTTGTTTTGTTTGTGAGACAGGGTCTCACTATGTAGACTAAGCTGGTCTCAAACTCAACAGATCTGCAAGCCTCTCCCTGCTGAGTGGCATGCACCAGCAGCACAGTAGACTATTCTTTTTTCTTTTTTTAATGTTTTTGAGTCCTCTGTTTACATGTATGTCTGTACACTATATACATACAGTGCCTACAGAGGCTAGAAGAGAGTGTGGGATCACCCAGAACTGGAATTCCAGATGGTTTCAAGTTGTCATGTAGGTGCTGAGAAAGGAAGCTGGGTCACCAGGCAGAGCCACCAGTGCTTCTCTATCTCCTGAGCTGTCTCTTCCTCAGCATTTATCATTTTAATGGTGCTGACTACACGCCCTCCAAAATCACACCCAGACAAGAGAGTAAATGCATTCTGAACTCCAGAGGAAGTGTGAAGTGACCAGTTAGACGTCAAATGGCAGCCCTGGGAGACTGCCTCACCAATACAAGGTCACCTCTCCTCACAGGTGTGGCTCCCTTGCTACACAAACATGGAGCACTGTGCAAGGGACTCTGTGCTAAGACCCGAATGAGCTCAAACTTGGAGTTTCCTCTGAGTCACTGTTGCTATTTTGGCCAGACAAAGCACCACACCACACCCCATTTTAGCAGATCCTTTTCCTGGCCATCTGTAATTAAAGTAAACCCCTCTATATCTACATAGGACTGCACTCAAGTGTGCATCATAGCGGAGTAGTCAGGAGTAAGAGGTATGGAACACTTCACCTCAGATCTACATACAACCTGAACAGAGCCAGAGGGACAAGGCCATCCCAGACTCTAACAGAGGCTGCAAGACTGGGGCTTGGGTGGGTGGGGGACACATTCAGAGTCAAGATGGACATTTCCTACTTCCAAGGCTCTTGGATGACATAAGCAGAGAATGTGGATATGGAAAGGCAAGCCTCAAAACATGTTACCAAGAATGTTATGTCCCAAAGAAAGAGCGCAAACTGTTCTCTTGATCCTGGGCTCCTCTCTTGCCTTCTCTCCTCTTTTTCTCTCTCACTCTTCCATTCTCTCTCTCCTCTCATGGCCTGATTCAGTCTACTACTTTCCCTCCATACTCTGGGCTCTTCCAGCTAACCTCTGGCAATATTCTCCCTCATATCTACAACAAACCCTTCTCAGCCATTGAAGAACCAGCCTGCGTCCATCCTTAGGCTTAAAACCCACCTCATAGTAGAGAGAAACTATATTCATTCCTGTATATGATTAAACCTTAAGGACTGAGCTATGTTCCATCTGTAACCTTAATTACAAATGGCTCTGTACAGTCTGTTCCAGGAATGTCAATCATGTCTTTGTTTCAAAAAATTAATAACCATCTTGCAACCTGACCTTTATTTCAAAGGTTTGTTATTGCTGTCTTGTTAGACTACCTCTTGTTATAACCACCTTGCAGTCATGTCTTTCTTCCAGGAGGTCCTCATGACTAACTTGTTATGCTTATGGTTCTGTTCCTATAACCCCTCCTATTTTTGGCCACTATATCCACTTGGAAACGCTCTGCCCCTGAGCTATAAAATCCTAGTCTTCCTCACATCCAAAGCTGACTTCTAAAACCCCACCTTGGTCATGTACACAAATAAAAGAGCTTAATTAATTTGGCCATGGTGGTGTATGTTGGTGGTCTTTCTCCTCCCGTCTTTGGAATTAACACCTAGGAGCAGTTATGACATCCTTTTGACCACTCTAAGGTAATGGTTATGGAGAAGGTTTTATCAGATATGTGATGGAGAGCACAGCCAGAGGCACCTGGAAGGGTCCCACAGAACCAGGCCAGAAAAGTAGGGGAGAGGGCAAGTGGGTGTAAAGAGGAGCAGATGCCCAAGATGAGAGAGAGAGAGAGAGAGAGAGAGAGAGAGAGAGAGAGAGAGAAAAGACCCCTGAGAGCACATGACTGAAATGGAGAAGAGACTGGGGAAGCACAGCGAGACCCCTGGGATGAGGAGCTGGGGGTAAGCAGGCAGTGCAGTTAGAAGAACTAGGAGGAGCCACAGTACTAAGTGAGCCTGGTGGCCAGAGTGTGCTTTGGTGTGCTAACAGGCACCACAGATAGCTATTTGCCCTAGGTTTCTTTGGGACCTGACAAAGAGGAGTCAAAGGGGGCTCAAAATTGGCTATTTATTCTCTTTGTGAACACACAAGGAAAGCAGAAAATGTTTCTATTTACTACCAAGAGAAATAACAAGGAAATCATAAACCAAATTCAAGTTATCTTCGTGGTTTGCAAGCCCTGGAGGTGGCCAGGTCTCCATAGCAAAGCTGCCTTCTTCAGTTAATGCAAAGTGCTGCCAACAAAGACTCTGCAGTCCTTGGAGGCTAAACATTTAAGGTAGAATGTGGACTGAGAGAAGTAACTGCCAGGAAGAAATGTGACCTGCACCTGAAGGCTCTTAGAGCGCTTCCCAACCAGAGACCTGAGCTGAGTAAGGCAAAAAGGGAAGGGAAGTCTGCAGAGAAGGAGGACTGTGCTTATTAAGGTGACAGTAGTGGGGACCATGACTTCTCTCCAACTGCCCCTCCAGCACGGACATTACTGATTTAGCAGCCTCCTCCTCCCTAAGAATCTTACTGGGCAACATGAGAAAAGTCAATTAACCTTTGTGCATATGCATATTCCCTATTAAGTCAGTACATGTGCACACTCCCTATGAGAAATTGTGTGTGCACACTCCCTATTTATTTCCAAAGGGCCCAATCACCATCACTGTTCATGACCCTGTTCTTGGAACACTCCTAAACAGTGCATTTTCTCAACCTCCTCGGTCTCTCCCTCAAAGGAGCCAGAGCAGGCCCATGCCTCATGGTCACAGCTCCAATTCACATCTCTCACGAAGCTCACCAGATTCTGACCCTGCCCAAAGTCTGCTACAGGGGTGGATGTGTCTCTGTTCCTGCACAGTAACCTCTCTCATCTAAATTAACTTCAAAATCATGAACTGCAGCTGCAGGACTTCAACTCTCAGAGCACTGAGGAGGGCAGGGCCAGCAGCTCAGCTGGAACATGATTCAGTGCCTATCTTGTGCCTCCTGGTGGTGGAGGCTGCAAAGGCCAGGGATCTCTGTGAGTCTGAGGTCACCCAGGTCTACAGAGTGAGCTCCAGGACAGCTAGGACTACACAGAAAGACACTGTCAAAAAATGGAAGGAATGAAAGAATGGGGGGGGGGGACAACAATAAGAGGCCACATCAAATAAAGAAGAGATCACTCAGACTGAGGACAGGCCTACCTTCCAGGAGCCATAGCCAGTTCTTCTGAGGAGGTTTGCATGTGCACCTGCCATCACTGCTAGTCTCTGATGGAAACGCCCGAGCTCCCTGCTCTCTACTCCCACTATTTCCTTTCTGCTGCAGTGTCTTCTTGGACTCTGTGCACCTCTGCATAGCTATTGAACTGCATTTGTAAAGCTCCATTGAAAACTCATCTGCTGCCTCCCAGGAGTGTGGTTCTCCCAAAGCACACCCAAAGGCAGAGTTGGAGTCATGCCAAGATCCTAATAAAATTAGGGATTCGTTATTTCTGACCTTGGCTCTAGCAAGGTCTTATCTTGTGTGATTGAAAAAAAAAATTAAAAATTAAAAAAAGTAGATTCAACCTCATTTCTTACCTATCACACTGAGAGGACACATTAATGGACCAGCATGAAAGGCACTTCGGATATTAATAATGTGCCTCCTGGGGGTTGACAGGAATTAATTAATATTTTTAAGGGCTTTGAAATGAGAAACACTAAATTAAATGTCACCACACCACGTAAGGTTTTGTTTCAAAATGAGGACGCCTGGATAATGGCTCCGTGGAGTGAAAGGCACAGCAGCAGGTGAAACATCCAGGAGTTTGGGGGATTTATAGGTGTTTTCATTGGGCATACAAAACAACAAAACTCCCCAAAACACCACCTATCAAGCTAGGCATTCCTCCTGAAAAGCCAAACAATGTAATAAAATAGGTCGTGCGGGTTTTGGAGCCTGCAGCAGAGGAGGAGAACATAACAATGCGTAACTTGGTGCGAGGGGAGGAAGCCGGGTGCTCTGGACTCCGTTCCTTCCCAGTGATGGCCTCCAGCCAGCATCTGCCTGGTGACAGCACACAGCTTCCTAGGCTAGTGAGGTTCAGGAAGGGATCCCGAGAAGGAACTCTGCAGTCCCTGCCATGTTCTTCCTTGATCTGACTCCCATTCTCACGATGGTGTAAGAAGGCTAGGCTGTGTTCCATCATATAGATGACTGTGAGCATCTACTTCTGTATTTGCCAGGCAGGGCCCCCAATGGAGAAGCTAGAGATAGAACCCCAGGAGCTGAAGGGGTCTGCAACCCTATAAGAGGAACAACAATATCAACTAACCAGAACCCCCAGAGCTCGTGTCTCTAGATGGATATGTAGCAGAAGATGGCCTAGTCGGCCATCATCGGGAAGAGAGGCCCCTTGGTATTGCAAACTTTATATGCCCCAATACAGGGGAACACCAGGGCCAAGAAGTGGGAGTGGGTGGTTAGGGGAGCAGGGCGGGGGTAGTGTATAGGGGACTTTCAGGATAGCATTTGAAATGTAAATTAAGAAAATATCTAATTTAAAAAAAAAAAAAAGAAGGCTAGGCTGCCGAGCTGGAGGATGGTGTTGCTCCCATCACAGGGACAGCTGTGTGGGCCCATCACAAATTTGGGACGCAGTAATATGCTTCAAGGAGAGCCACAGCCATGACAAGAAGAGAAAAAGGGCTGCATGCAGGAAGAGTCTCCTCTTGATAAAACCCCAAGCTGGGCTCGGAAACCCTGTGAAGCAGTGGTAACATGTCCTCTAGGACTCCCGCACCACTGCCCCGTCCAGCCAGGACTGTGAGAATGGATCCTGTCTCTGCCAGTTTTGTTTGTTTTTTGAATTTTGTTTTTTAAATAAATAAGCCTCCCAGTGTAGTGGCACTAGCCTTTGTACTTGGAAGGTTGAAACCATGGGCTCAGAGCCTTCACATTTCCTTATTGTTGAGAGTTGTTTTAAACAAATCAGTTTGGCTGAGCTGGAGGATCCCTGCAGATGATGTACTACCCTGACAGCTAACCTCTGATCCAAGCCATGGACATGAACATGTTAAGAAACACAGCCCACATCTGTACCAAAGCACCCAGTTCGCTCCAGTCAGACATAGCCATCAGACAAGTTACTATCTCATCGGTGGCTCTCCAGCCCTAGGCAGTACCCGGTAATGGATGTCTTCCTGTATGAAACACACTGTATGTCTATGGTGAAGAACCAGGAGAGCAAGCCTTCAGTGAGCAGGCGGAGGAGGGCTACTGTAAAACAGGGACCTGGGTAAAAAGCCATGAGACTGTCTCTTCCAGACAGAGGCTGCGGCCTCAGTGCACCCCCAGGTCAGATCATAATCTGTAGAAACCTCTTCAAGGAGAGAGTGAGGAGAACAGAACAGATGGCAGGAATTCCACGTCGGCAGAGCCTTCCTTTCCCTTTGGCAAAGGACAAGAAGATCAAGAGTAACACATTCCTTCAGGGAGCACACCAGCACACACACATGAGAAAGTGTGCACGGCACGGTTACCTGTGGCCTTGCTGTGGCCTTGCCACTCTTCAGGCTGTTTTCATTAACCATAGCAGCACTCGGCCCAATCTTGCAGGCCTAAGGCCTTCCTAACCCAGCACAGCAGAGCCTGCGGCTCCACACCTGCCACCAGTTCCTCATCTGGCTTTCCTGTGTCCCACTTTGCATTCTGTTGCTGGGGTAAGCACCATGGGAATGGAGAAAAGGGTTTGTTTCTTCTCATAGCTCACAGTCCATCATGAAGGATGTCAGATCGGGAGCTCCAGGCCAGGACCTGGAGGCAGACACTATAGCAGATAGCATGGAGGAATGCTGCTTACTGGCTTGCTCATCCGGCTTTATCATACAACTCAGGAATACCATAGTGAGCTGGACCTTCCCACAGCAACCAGCAATCAAGAAAATAGCCCACAGATTTGCCTGTAGACCAGTGAGATGGAAGCATCATCTCAAATGAGGCTCCATCTTTCCAGATGACAAATATCTGACCAGTGCAGCTGCCTGCTGAGTCTTAGCTGCTACTCCTCAGCTCTCTGAGCTTTGTTCCTCCTGCCTCGGTCTAGGCAGTTCTCATCACCTGGCATTGTGTCTCGCAGTGCGCACTCCCGGGTGTGCTTCCAAGGGCAATCTCTGGCCAAATTCCTGCCTTGCTGTAGCTTGCCACTCCACTGTATTTCCTGTCTCACCCCAGATTCATCTACAAAAACTAGAACCTCAAACTCAGGTAGCCTGATACCTGGAGATAACAGTCACAGGAAAAAGGCAGACAGACAGACAGACAGACAGACACACACCCTCAGATCCTGTCTCTGGATACACGTGTCACATGTGTACATGAGTCACGTCTAGACTACCTTTACTTCATGTGCAGCCCTTTGCCTTCCATTAGCTGAGAGCTCTACCAGTCCTCATAGGTCTCAACATAGCCCATGGGGCTGACTTTTATCAGGAAGAATGTAGGGCAGGTATTATGTAACTCAGGCACTATTCCATTCCATTACAACATTTCATTTCCCTTTAAAGACTCCCATGGATACTGTTCTGTATGTCTTTTTCCCTAGTGCCATCAAGACAAGACTGGTTTCCCACTTCAATCCCGTCATAGAAAAGAAAACAAAAACTAGTTCTTATTTTGTACATGGACCCCTTGAGTCTCTGCTATGTGAGCAATGACCTGAGCTGCACCTGGAGACCCAGGCTGCTGGACAGAGGTAGGAATTACAGAGGCAAGGCCCAAACCAGCTGGCTACAGCTCAACAGCATCTTGGGATGTGGGAAACTGGTGCTGGACAAACCTGCAAACAAAGCAGCTCACCATGGCAACAGGAAGTGGACACAGCATCCCTGAGTTACCTCCCCTCCAGCTGACCCTACCTGCTAGGCCTGGCCAGATGCCTCTGCAGCCTAAGTCCCTGATCTCCAAAGGAGACTTAGAGTGTCTAAGTTCAGAGGTAACAGGTCACTCTCTGGCCAATGCTAGCAGCAGATCATTTTTCAGGTTGCCTATACTGTCTATATGCTTCATCTGATTTTTTTTTCCAAGACAGAGTTTCTCTGTGTAGCCCTGGCTGTCCTAGAACTTGCTCTGTAGACCAGGTTGGCCTCAAACTCACAGAGATCTCTCTGCCTCTGCCTCTGCCTCTCTGCCTCTCTCTGTCTCTGCCTCTCTCTGCCTCTGCCTCCCTGGTACTGGGATTAAAGGCATGCACCACCACCACTCAGCTATGTTTCATTTGAAATGACTGCTAAGAAAGACCCTGGTTCCAAAAGTACCAGAGATGTTCCCTCTGCCCCCTTGTGTGACTGTGACAGCTCCTTCTCTGGGCACACAGCTTCACTATATCTCTTGCTGCAGTCTGCATTCTATGGAGAGTTAGAAGGGAGAGAAAAGGTGGTAGGTCACCGACTTATCCATGGTACAACCTGCAAGCTTTTCTCTTTGAAACCCCTGAACAGCACAGGGCTGGCCTATGTGAGGCAGAGCTTTTCTCTGGACAGGTGAACTGCCAGGGGCTACATAGGCTCTCAGGATACATTCTGAGGGTTCACTTCCTAAGGTCCCGTTTCTCTTGTTACCACACAACAGTGTAGACAACACTGGCACTTCTTGTTTTACAGACAGGAAGTCACACAGCACACACTTGGCAGAGCAATTTTAAAGCCAGGCTCCACGCTCTAGCCTTATTACCAGCTCATTACCCTGGTGACACTAGAGCAGAGTGGTGCAGAGTTCCTGAATTGTGCAAATGGGCACAAGCAGGAACAAACAAAACAAAAGGAACACCTGCCTGGCATGCCCAGCTGCTCATGATCCATCCACTGCCACTCGGCTGGCCGTGTGCTCTGTGCTCTGTTACAAGGGACAAGCAATCTTTTTCCACACTATCTTCTCAGACCTGTTTTCTGGTGCAGAGAATCCCTACAATGCTTTCACAGAGTTCTTAGTCAGCAACACTTGTCACTCACTGGGACAAGCCTTCATCAGGGCTTCCAACCTATGTCTCACTCCCTCTGGAATGGGATCTGTGCCCCCAACTTTCTCCAAGTATAATCAACAGTTGTTGATCATCTGGAATACTTCATGTGCTAACCAGCCAGGAGGGCAGAAAAAGGGAAACTGGAGATCTCAATATGGGGAATGGAATGGATGGGCAGCCTGCACTCTGGCCCCGAGGACCAGCACCACTCACTAGATACCAGGCCAGCTAAGACCTGTTCACAACAGCTCCTGACGATGTCTGTCATTCAGCTATAGCTCATGTTGTCACAGAATGCCTTGAAGATTGCAAAGGCCATAGCATCTGTGACACTGACCAAATGTTAAGAGGCAGGTCATACCTCTCAAGGCCTCATGCTACACAATAAAAATGACATGTGTTACAGCAGAACAGCAGAGCAGCATCTCTGGAACTGCATGCCACCAAGCTTGGAGAGCATGCAAAAAAGCAAACAGCGGCCATAAGGGCTTGTGAGAAGACGTGATAACCTCCACCTTTACCACTCCCATGCCAGATGTAGCCCAAATGCATCCCTGAGTGCTAAGTGTCTATAGTGTATCTACTCAGGTATCAGGAGCCATCTTCACGGAGTCTGTAGCCACAAACTTCACTCATGGGGTACACAGATGCATCCTCCATAATTCTGCTCGCTCACCTTTCAAAACAATCATGTAGAACCCAGAAAATTGAGTACAGGCTGGCATAATGGGCTACTGAGGAGCACAGATAATTCTAGACAGCCCCTGTCTTGGCAGCAGCACTCTGCTCTCAGCATCGCGGGACCCATGCTGGGGTTTGAGACATGCTTTGGATTACTGCACTAGCCTTAGCCAAATGTCTGCACTGCCCTCCAACTGACACCCAGAACAGCCTGGATTTCTACCACAAGAAAGAACAGGAGCATCCCTGTGTGGGGCCACACTGAAGATCTATGTTCCAGGAGCCTGGTAGGGACATCCAGAAGGTGAGCAACAGCAACACTGACACAGAAGAGCGTGAGAAGGGACGCCTCAGGCTCCACCGTGGAGCTGCCTGAGAGCAGCTTCACATGAGGTTTGTAAAACTGTCTCTTTCTCTCAATTCAACAATTCCTCCTTCCTTGATTTGAAAAAGAGGTAAGAGCCCCAAAATAGAAACTCTGACTTATAGATCAGGCTACTCCACTCCTAAAATAAAGGATTCTCTTTACTTCCTCAGTCCTGCTTACTAGGCCCCACAGAGAAAGCACTGTTCTTAGCTGGAGCACTTCCCCTGAGGTTTCGGTAGCATGTGTGGCATGCTTGCTTGGTTGTCACAATTGCCAACTGAAGGGTAAAGCCATCCTGCAATTATTCTCACAAAATGTAGAAGCATGCTCACCTCCATGTCAAATCAATGGCCCAACATAAAATAGCTCTGAGTTTGAGAAAAGAACAGAGCTTTAATTCTAATGGGGACCTTGTATTCTAATCTGATATAGTATGAGAAACATTAGGAAGAAAATCATGTGTATAACGTCGTCCACCATTCATACAAGAAAGAAGAAAACCAGTCTTGTGTGTGCATACCACCTGTTATTGAAATATTTAAGTGTTGCCCAAGGGGGCGAGGGGTGTTGAGAAAACAGGACTAGCAGCCAGATTTCCCTAACATCCTTGACTACATTTAACTTTGGAATCAGGATAAGTTTTACATAATTATAAAGCAAAACTAATTTTGTTTTATAAGACCTTAAAAGATGTAAGAAGGAGCTGGAGAGATAGCTAAGTAGTACATCACTTGCTGCTCTTGCAGAGGACCTACATTTGGTTCTGAGCTAACTATGAGGTTTGACAAGTCAGGGTATTCTGTGTTCATTCCATGCATCCTCCACCCCAAGCCCAGTTTCAGGGGATCTGAAATACTCTTATGACCTCTGCAGGCACTGAATACACAGTGCACACAAGTACACTCAGATGTTCATATACACACCTTTAAAAAAAGAAATTTTAATTTAAAAAATAATTATGCATAAATTTTTGGTACACTTCTGGCACCCACAGAGGTCAGAAGATGGCATCAGATCTCCTGTAACTAGAGTCAGGTGGCTGTGAGCTGCCACGTGGGTGCTGGAAACCAAACTCAGGTCCTCTGCAGCAAGTAAACTTAACCACTGAGCAGCCTCCCCAGCCCCTAAATAGTTTTTATGTTGTAAGCAAAATCAAACAAATGGATTTGATTACACACCCAGGTAGCTATTGAAAAGACAGACAGAATTCTTCCCAGGGACCATAACATAGGGTAAAGTGCCCACACCTAAGCCTATCATCAGAGGAAAAGCAGACACCCAAAGACAATTCTCAAAGACCACTGGCAGGAGGGTTGCCATTATTTTTTAAATTGTTGAGTATAGTGCAGGGTTAAATGGAAGCTGGAATGTCCCACCATGAGCCACCTGAACTCGAAGAGGAGGAGGAAGAAGAGGAAGAAGAGGAAGAAGAAGAGGAGGAAGAGGAGAAGGAGGATGAGGAGGACGGGGAGGACGGGGAGGACGAGGGCGATGAAGCAAAGGAGCAGCAGCAGCAGCAGCAGAGCAGCAGAGCAGCAGCAGCACTACCCATCACCACAGGATCAAAGAGAAACTTTGGAGCCTTAAACTGAGTCAGCAAGTGCTCACAATGGGATTATTGATAAAGCACAGAGAAAAGGGCTGGGTGTGGACGGTGTACACTCCTGTGGATTTAACCTCGCTAAATATGCCATCCCAGGAATAAACAAACAAGCAAAACAAAAACCAGGGACTCTCAGAGATAGGACTTGGGGTGGAGGATGCATGGAATGAACACAGAATGCCCTGACTTGTCAAACCTCACAGAATAGAGGCAATCACACACTCCTGGGCCTGCAGGAATAGTTCCTCCCAGGAGCCAGCAGGAATAGTTCCATTTGCCAATGCCAAAATACAGTGAATATCAATGATTACCAATGCAGAATGTTTCTGCACACCGAAGAGCTTGGCCACGCACATGCCCACATCCTTTACTGGTTACCTAGGAGAAACCTACTACTTTAAAACAGGCATAGAAAGGGCAGTTTATCAACTCTGGTCTTCCTAAATGTAGTGACTTCAAGCTATCCAATAAGTGGAGAGGAAGTGTAGATAAACAACCCAGTTAACCAGCAAGGAGGGATGCCAGAGGCACTGTTGTGTCATCCTCCTATAAGCCCAGTGAGTGGAGCCAGGCAATGACTGTTGGTAGCTTCTCACAACACAAGCAGAAGAAAACCAAGAGTTCTGTACACACGAAAAGAAGCTTGCAAAAGCACTTCTGAAGCACCCCTGAGCACCAGAATCTTTATAAGCCTCTAGGTTTACCTGCCATACAGAAGAATTCCAAGGACAAATGCCAGTGTGGTTTGCTACTGGGGTAGGAGTCAACAAACCACAGAAACATTAAATTCCACAGGATGCAGAGAAACTAATTTCTTTAATCAGTTCATTTATATACTCACTGTCTTGTGAGTATATAAATCACTTATCACAGACTCCAGGGCAGGGTGGTGGTGCATCTAGCGTCTCTTAGAATAATGTTGCCAACAGGGACATAAAAGTGCATGTGCTCCTGCCCAGCTGCAGCTGTCAGAGGACAGAAGATTATTTTCTGACTCATAAGGTCATCTATGGCCTTGAACATTCTGCAGACATGCTCTGAGCACATGGAGATATTTGATAAATGTTTGCAAACACCGTAAGTGCTATTTTTAAGCCAGGTCATTTCCAAAATACAAAGTACCTAATTTATCTACAATAGGTGAGAAGCATAAAGGTTATGTGTTTTTAGCATCATGAGGTCATGTTTACCCCACGCAGACCCAGGATGCACTATAGCATGATTGGGGACATATGAGGTCATGTTTACCCCACATATACCCACTGCCCACTATAGCATGACTGGGGACATATGAGGTCATGTTTACCCCATGCATACCCACTGCCCACTATAGCATAACTGAGGGCATCAGCTGACTTAGGTTTCCACATATGCACTTGAACTGGCTAAGGACTCAACAGTCCATTTATGCTACTGCCCTAGAAGAACTACTGCTAGTGGAGAGAACAAGAGTAACAAAATGCAAAAAAAATGTAAGACATGCACAAAGGAACACAGCATGGATGAAACTCTGCTCTACATAAAGCAGGACAGACAACACTGTGCCTCAGATTGAGTGTGCAGGTGAAGGAATGGACTCTCAGGGAGTGACAGAGTCACCATCCTGCAAGAATGAATGTGAAGAGGAAAGCAAAGGCTGAAGGGACCCGTGTGAGGCTATGTGAAGGAAGGAAGGCTGGACTGACGATCCAAGGCACAAGGTGACACTTGGCTAGGATGCTACCCTAAACCTACTCCAGAAGCCTTCAGGAGAAGACTACCACAGGCTCTGTCTCATCAGCCACTGCTAATATAGAGGCAACCTAGGTGATAGAGGCTCAGAGGTTGCTCGTTTTTTTTTTTACTGAGCTAAAGAACAAAAGAGTGGCCATCAGAACTAACTATAATTGGCAGGTCCAATAAGCCATGTGATTTTAGTCCTCACGGCCCCGCTTTTAAAGTTAAAATAAATTTCATTCAAGACTCAAATTACATTTAAGGATCCAAAGTAGAACAGTCTAAGTCTCAACTGCTGCTGTCGGGTTCTGTAGAAACCAAGTTTAGCAGGCAATGCTCATTCAGCTGAAATCAGTCTGGCCTGGCCAGGAAGGATGCTTTCCAGGAGAAGGGACTCAGTGAAGTCTGACTCTGCAGCACAAATGAAGCCAGAGAGAGGTCCAGTCCCTACTCTTGAAACTCCATGGCATAGCATATACTTACACCAACCCTAGTGTGCCAGCTCCAGGATCGCTCTGAGAATGTGCTCTTCTTAAGTGGCAAGGACTGACCTCACATCTAGGCAGATGACACTCAGAATACAACAGAGCTAAATCTCATCTCTGTATTAGCTACATTTTTTTTTTGTTGTTTTGGGGGATTTTGTGGTGGTTTTTGTTTCGTTGTCTTTTGTTGACTGGCCTGGAACTCTTAGGACCACCTGGCCCTGCCACACTGAGGCACTGCTGGGATTAAGGCTGGCACTGCATCAACTCATTGAGTTATGTGGTCTCAGACATATACAGCATTTGCCTGAGCTGGTGTCATGAGAAGTGTAAAGGGTTTAGTCACTCTAAAGGAACGTTTGAACTGTATCTGTCCCAGAGAACCTCACAAGACAGATTCCATTATCCTGAGAGGAAATGCAAGCACACTCCAGCCTCTTGGATCCCCAACTCTGTTCTCAGGGTAACTCTGGTAGTTGCTCTCTCACTCCTAGAAAAGTGTCCATAACCAGAGGTAGCCAGGAATACAGGAAGATCAGGAGACCTGAGCTATCTATCACACAGGAACTCAAAGAATGGAAATGGAATTATCAAGACAAATGGGGGATGGGGGCCGCAAACGTGAAATAACAACTCACAGTAAAACTATGGCAGTAGCCCTTAGCTATACAGAAACAGTCAACCTCATCTTATACTAAAACTGAGAATTAAGATTAAAAACAAACACATGTACTGGCCTGTGGTCCTCAGAAACTCTGGGTTCTGCAAGGAGGCTCTCTGTGTGCTACTATGAGAATGCAAAAGGACGGGGGATGCTATCTTGGAAAAAACTTAACTATAACTAAACAACAACAACAAAAACACCTGCAGTGTACTTGGCGGCCCAGTGATACTATGGTTCAGCTCAGAGACACAGCCTTAACAACAGGGAACAGAGTGTGGAATGTTCTTAGCGTGCTGAGGGCCTGTGCGTGACAGTGGCTGATACTGGTGGAGTGTCCAGCGCTAAATGAGTACTAAGGTCCCCAGAAGTGGTGTGAGTGGCTCCCAGAAGTGTGTGCAGTATGATGTCTGTGTAAAAATAATCCAAAGAAAAACAACTAAAGAAGCACAAGAAAGACAGATATGCCAACAGCAATTAGACACGGGGCAGGTGCATAGAGGGATGGGGAATAACACAATTCTGTGCATAATTTTTTATACACTTTTGATGTATAAATCTCTATCAATGTTTTATAAATTCAAAATATACAATTTGTTGGGGATACAGTCCAATGGTATCATGTGTATCCAGCAAGCCCAGGGCCCAGGGTACCATCCCAATTCTACAAAAAAAAAAGTAATTAAAATGAAGGTGGGGAGGCACAAACTGGAATGCAAAAGCAAACAAATGACTCATGCCAGGCATGAATCACACTGGAATCCTAGTACTCTGCATGGATCACACCTGAATCATAGTACTCTGCAGACTGAGACAGAGAAATTCCCAAGAGCTTCGGTCTGCAGAGGCCTTAGAGTAAGACCCTCTCTCCAGTCCCTTTCCCAGCACACCCTCCAAATGATGCCTCATATCCTGCTAATTAGCAACCGAGGTGGAAACTATAGCCAGTACTCTAGTCTGGCCAAATTTGGACCCACAGAGGCACAGGATGGCAGTCAGAACTCAGCCTGTACCAAGTCAGTGTACAAAATCATGAGAATCCACTGGGGTGACCTTAGTACGCATTTCTCAAGAACCACAACTCAGTCACACCTTTTGCCACAGGTAACATGCCCAGGCTCCAAGGGTGAGGTCTGGGCATGTCTGGGCCAGTCAGGTCTCCTACTACACACACCTAAGTATCTGCAGGTTCATCAGATGTGGTGTAGGATGGGACTCAGTCACTGGTACTTAATGAACAGCCATCATTTGTGTCAGCTTAGTACCCCCTAAAGATCATATAACAGGAAAGACTATCCCTACATTTTTTCTTAATATCTAATTAGTCAACTCAATACCCAATAAAGTGAATGAAATAAAATTGAACCTCACAAAGTATAGCAAGCCTATGCAGTATTGATCTTTTTTTTAAAGATTTATTTTATTTATATGAGTACACTGTAGCTTTCTTCAAACACACCAGAAAAGGGTATCGGATCCCACTACAGATGATTGTGAGCCACCATGTGGTTGCTGGGAATTGAACTCAGGACCTCTGGAAGAGTAGAGGATGCTCTAACCGCTGGGCCATGTCTCCAGCCCCAGTATTGGTCTTTATTAAGAGTTGGTTTCTCAAAAAAAAAAAAAAAGAGTTGGTTTCTCAGCCGGGCAGTGGTGGCACACGCCTTTAATCCCAGCACTCGGGAGGCAGAGGCAGGCGGATTTCTGAGTTCAAGGCCAGCCTGGTCTACAAAGTGAGTTCCAGGACAGCCAGGGTTATATAGAGAAACCCTGTCTCGAAAAACAAACAAACAAAAAAAGAGTTGGTTTCAGCTACATGTCACTGCCCTTACCTGCATGGCACAACAGCTGTTCCACAGTCTGCTTTTAGCAGAAGCACCGTCTGAGCAGAGCTCACCCATGTGCTCACTGTCCACCCTCTCCTGTCTGGGATTAATTACAACCGGCCATGTACAGGATATGGAAACCACTAGATAAGAGACACTCCCCACCAGAGTAGCAGGGCACACTGATGAGCTTAGCAGGTGAGACTCTCAGAACCCCAGGCCAAACCAACTGTTGTCTCCATGGCACAGGCACTCTGCTTATTATTTGCTTTGAGAAAACTCTTAATGATGCTCTTCTCTTCTAAAGAGCTATTGATTCTAAATCAAAAGCAAAACCAGCTACTCAGTGCTGATGACTGTGAACCTCATTTTACTGACTATTTGACTGGTCCTTTGCAAAGCATAGCAGGCACAACAAAGTACCAACCTAGCCCCTGTGGGGCTCAACTCTAGCAGGTCAGGCCACTGCATGCATAGACTGCATAACAGACTGCAGGTACTATATAAACAACCAGCCCTCTGGGCACAGCAAGGTCAAGCACACTGCTTAGCCTTTCATTTCTGAGTAGCCTCCCTTTTTGTTATACTAAGGGGGACTAAGTTAAAAGCCAAATGTTGTAGCTCTGAGGAGACCACTTACTACCTCTCTTGCAAGGTTGTGAGCAGTATGTCCTGTGCATAGTGACAGCCACTGTCTATGTGTGACATTGGATCTTACAGGTCTTCAGGTTGACACATACACTCACAGAAAAACCTGGTCTTTGCTCGGTCACTAACTCCCCTTGGATGTGACATACAATAAAGAACAATGACATGCACCAGATAATTCAACAATATATCCAACAGATGTCAGCTGAGTCCCTACGGTTTCACAGGCAGTATCCAAGTGTTTTATTAGAAGAGAGCATGACCAAATTCTTTCCTGCATCTCAGTTGGTAGCCAAGTGGCCATGGTGGGCTAAGTGAGGTGGGCACTCATTCACCAAATGATTACTTACTAGGCCAGGACTCACTGAGACAGCAGGTGAGAGGGCCTACAGCTATGGCAACAAAGAGAAGTCTGCTGCCATCTGTTCAGAGCAGAGAGCTAGTGATGGGCATGTGGGTGGATTCCCATGGGAGGCATGATTCTCACTCATGATGGAAGCTCCATCAGGCAGTCACAGGATTCCAGGGGATCAGAAATGTTTCAGGTTAGGGAGACTGTATACAGGGGAGGGCAAGAAGCCAAAGAACAGACATTTGTGAGAAGAAGCGAAAAGACCAAGAATGCAGCCATGAACTAGTACAGAAATGCTAAACTCAGCAAACAGAACATGTCAAGAATATCTTCAGGGAGGAAGGATTTAGTTACGAGACAAGGTTTGAAGGAGATAATTTACTACAAACCTGAAACATAGCTGGAGTAAAAAGCACAGTTACAATGAGGCCAGAAAACCAGAGCCTTCAACCATCCTCAGGCCATCACTAACAGTGAGAAGAGAGTGAGAGAACTGGGCAGAACCAGGAGTCATATCCCAGCACCACCTGGGCTCCTTCCCTCACTGGACACCAAACAGCCAGGGCTGCCCTAGCATAGGTTTGCCACCACCCTGCCTGGGCCCACACCAAGTGCAGGAAGTGCATGTGCCGAGGGAGGGAGGGAGATGGTGAACTTCAGAGCAACAACAACCCACTCTGAAGGCGCCTCTGCTTCCACAGCTCCAACCACTTACAACAGCCTAAAGAAATCAACTAGAAACAAAAGAAACTGTGATAGAAATCTTAAATTCTGAATATCTACAAAGACACTGTTGTGGACTGGTTTTGTCAACTTGATGCCAAAAGGAGTTAGGGGGGACGAGGAGCTCAAGTAAGAAAATGGCTGTGTAAGATCAGGTAATAGGCAAGTCCGTGGGGCGTTTCTTAATTAGTGATTGATGGGAGGTAGAGAATCAGTGCAGTGTGGATGGAGCCATCCTTAGGCTGGCAGGCCTGGGTTCTATAGAAAAGCAAGCCGAGCAGGCATGCTGAGCAAGCCAGCAAGCAGCACTGCCCGAGACCTCTGCAGCCTCTGCATCAGCTCCTGCTTCCAGGTTCCTGGTCTTGAGTTCCTGTCCTGACTTTCTTTTTTTTGTTGTTTGTTTGTTTTTTGTTTTTCGAGACAGGGTTTCTCTGTGTAGCCTTGGCTGTCCTGGAACTCACTTTGTGTAGACCAGGCTGGCCTCGAACTCAGAAATCCGCCTGCCACTGTCTCCCGAGTGCTGGGATTAAAGGCGTGCGCCACCACGTGACTTTCTTTAACGATGAACTCTTTCTTCCCCAAGTCGCTTTGATGGCGTCTCCTCACAGCAATGGAAATCTTAATATCTGCAATAACAGAAAGTAGAACAAAGCCGACAGGAGCACGGCAGCTGCCTCTGTGAATACTTCATATCAGGTGGAAACGGACATAGAGAGAACAGTGACACTGACCGTCATGCTCCTGCCTCTCTCTGGCCTCCAGAAAGTACATTCCAGTCCACAGTGAAAAAATCTGTCAACCAGAGGAAAAATATAGGAAGAGAGGTAATGACCAGGGGCCCGTGAGTGGTCAAAGAGGACAAAGCCACTGCGAGATACAGCACCCCAGAGTCACCTCACCAGATGCCACCACAAAAAAACATCAACTTAAGAGAGCAAGGAGCAGAAAACAGCAAACATCTCTGGAAGAGTCTAACCCAAGCAGAGGAAGTAATTGGCAAAACAGACGACCACCTAATCCTGTGGTAACCCTGTCTGCTCATGTGTCCTCGCAGGCTCAACAGCACGAGGGCCCCACCCTCTCCATTCAGCCCTGTGACAGGCACAGCCCTGCTTTCTGTCCCTCTATTTTCACTCTATACACACTTGGTTGGCACTGGGATTTTTCTTCATCACTCTCCACACCTTGGTTTCACTCACACGGGTCTCTCTCTAGTCCTAAGCTCACTGACAGCCTGACTAGCTAGCCAGGAAGGCCCTGGGTTCCTCCTGCCTTTGTCTTCCAACAATGGGATGTCAGGCTTATGGTGCCACACCCTGCCTTTGAAGAGGTTTCTGGGGATCCAAACTCAGGCCCTCATTCTTGGGTAAACACTTTCACTCACAGAGCCATCTCCCTAACCCTTTACTTTTATGTCTAGATTCCCAAATGGAATTCACCCACCCCAATCACCTGCTGGAGAATGCACATTTACAAGTGGCATCATTGGCTGGGGTTCAGTCAGTAAAGTGCTGCTGTACACGCAGGGGAACCTCAGTTCACATTCTTAGAATTCATGTGTTGTTTTTGTAAAGCAAGGTGTGGTGTCTCCTGCCTGCAATTTTAGAGCTTGGAGGTAAAGACAAGAGGACCCCTGGGGCTCAGAGAGCAGCTAGTTTTGATAAATCACTGAGATCCTGGTTCAGTCAGAGACCTTGACTCTAAAAATACAGTGGAGTGGGACAATGTGGCACAGGAGATCGTTAAAGAGTTTAAGGCCAGCCTAGTCTACACAGTGAGTTCCAGGCTAGTATATGACAGTTTGAATGAGAATGTCCCCCAGGTACTCCTTAACTGGTGGAACTGTTTGGGAAGGATTAGAAGGTGTGGCCTTGTTGGAGAAGGTGTGTCACTGAGGTTGGCCTTTGGGATTTCAGGCCCAGTCTTCTCTCTCTGATCAGCATATAAGCTCTTAGCTAGTGCGTTAGCACCATGCCTGCCTGCAGCACTGCTTCCCACCATGATGTCATTAACTCACCCTGTGAAATTGTAAGCAAGCCCCCAGTGCTTTCTTTTATAAGGTGCCTTGGTAATTGTGTATTCACAGTGATAATAAAGATATAATAGATAATAATAACAAAGCAAGAACAGCAGCTATGGAACAAAGCAGCAGCGTGGTTCATAGGGCTCACTCGGGTATTGTTCTACTTCCTTTTTCTTTTCTTTTAAGTTTTCTGAGACAAGGGTTTCTCTGTGTAGTCCTGGATGTCCTAGAACTCACTCTGTAGACCTGGTTGTCCTCAAACTCAGAGAGAGACCTCTGCCTCTTGAGTTCTTCAACAGTGGGATTAAAGGCATGTGTCCATCCAACCTAGCTTGAGTAGGTGTTGTTGTTGTTGTATTGTTTTGTTTTTGTAGTTAGGATTAAAGCTTCAGGAACAGCTTCCAAAGGAAATGCCATCAAAGGTGAGATGTGAAGTGTGAACAGATGTCAAGAGGTAGGAGAGAACAGCACAGCAACACTAGTTGGAAAGGTCAAGAGCACTAGAAAATTCAAAGTCAGGCTGAGTCTAGGGGAATTGTGAGAAACCATGCAGGAGCAGAGAATAGAACCAGATAAAAAGGAAGTTTTGTGCTCACTGGAAGAGTTGAGACTTTGTGCTAGGACCAAGAAAAAGCCATTAAAATGCTTTGAGCTGACCAAGAGTCCCCTAAAGTAAACCCACCATGTCCTCAGAGTGGGAAGACATGTACTGGTTAGAATCAACTACTCAGTTTTAGGGTTACTTTGTCATACATCAAAAGTGGAGAGAAGGGTCTACGAGCTTGCCAAGTGCTGACTCCTGGCACTCAAAGCACAGGGTGAGGCAGATAGTGTGACTGCAAAGGGCAGCACACCATGCTAAGACAGGAAAGCCACTCGCATCAAAATAAGCATGCATCACAGTGTGTGCATAGCACCTCCCAGCTTTCAAGTGAGTGCAGCCAGCTTCCTTGTGAGCCTGCGGTCTGTGCATACCACAGTTTCTCAGTTCCACCTACAGTACTGACTTACACCTCAGAAGATGCGAAGAACTGTGCCTAGCTCTTCCCTGACTGTGGACAAGAGCTCATAGCTCCTTGGGCCTCCATTCATCACAAGAGATTGAGCCAGAGGCTGACAAAGCCCTTACAGATGAAGGCCTTGGCCCCAGTGCCCTAGAGGCGGCTGGAGTTGAGAGTACCACCTTGCCTGTGAACCACTCCCTATCCTCTTACACTAAGCTACCTCCACTCTCTTCAAATTCAACTTTGTGGAAGGTTCCTTAGCTACCCTGTCAACCTTCCAAATGCTGTTTCCACTCAAAGCCAACCAGAGACGCTGATAATATGGTCACCTGGGGTCCTGCTGACCACTGCTACTGGCTGCAGCTCCTTAAACAAGAGACTGCTTGCTCTTTGCCTCAGCACTGTTTCCAGCTGCTGTTCACATCAACTGTGGTAAGGACTGTATGTACTCGGGGACTTACAACCCTCAGACATTGTAAAAGTCACGGTACGCCACTCCCTCCTCACCCTTACAGAGGCCCTTTATATCCTAATGCCCACTTAGAGCACCAACACAGTGGGGCTGGAGGCTGGAGGCTGCAGGCTTCCACAGGTGCCACAAGCTCCTCTGCCTCTCACACCAAACTCACTCACTGAACCAGAAACTCCCAGAAATACCTGCAGCAGACTGGATTTTAGAGCTAGCACTTACTATTATAAATCCTAGAATCATGAATGGACACTGGAATGGCAACTGGGAAAGGAATAGTGAAGTGCAAAACAACCAAGGAAATCTACAACATCAACTTTAAAACAAAACGGAAAAGCCAAGACGGCGCCGGGCTGCCTCCCTCCCGGTGCTACAAGACACCTGTTCTCAGGGCTACCATACGCCTGTCTCAAGCTCAGCTGCTCATGCTGGGCCCATCCTGGAAGAGGGGGTGACTCTGGACAGCAGGCTCACAACACCCAGTAGGCTCTAACACTTGAAATTTTATTTTCAGATAATAGTGACTGTAAATAAACAAAAACACATGAAAATTTTTATACATAAAACTATGACTGATCACATGAGCTGGGTTTTTCTTCTGGCTTTTTGAGACAGAATCTCACTACATTGCCTAGGCTAACACAGAAACACACTTCTCTCTGATCACTGGGACCACAGGTGTGTGATAGCATAGTGGTGTAGCCAGCTTTTTCCTGTTCTTCTAAAACAGCTTTATGCCCTTTGAGGCTACATAAGTTTTGGCAGCAAATTATGAAAACCTTTAAGTTTCCAGAAATTCTGTGTTTAGTGATGGGGCTGAGGGCTAACAAGGCAGTGGACCATGTGCCATAGCTGTCATAAAGTCCTTGGTTCTAACCTAATAAACTGTCCCCAAATAGTAACCATTTCAGACATGGAATTGCACTGTGGCCCAAACCTCCTAAACCCCTGAGGAGAACTAACCTTGTAGTGATGACCAGGGCCTGAGTGCTGGCTGTCTTACTTTCTTTTGGACAGTGTGAACCCCTAGACACCCTCTACCCCACCCCACATCCCTGGCACATTTACCAGGCATTGATCGGAAAAGCACTGAATGCTGTTAGGTCAGAGGAGAGTGAAATGTCCTGTGGGTTGTGCACAGCAGGGCAAACACAGACAGCAATGTCCTATACCCTAGTGATGGGGTATAACATCCTTACCACTGTCTAGCGCCATGACCTTAGAAACAAAAAAAGGACTTCACTCACAGTTTTAGTGCCTGCTGTATTGCTGTTAAGAGACACCATGACCAAGGCAACTCTTACCAAAGAAAACATTTAATTGGTGATTGCTTACAGTTTCAGAGGGTAAGTCCATGACCATCATAGCAGGCGGGTGGTAACAGGCAGGCGGTGCCAGGGAGGCATGGTGCTGGAGAAGTAGCTGAGAGCTACATCATACATCCATCCATACATGCATAGCAGAAAGAAAAAACACTGGGCCTAGAGTGAGCTCTTAAAATCTCAAAGCCCATCTTCCCCCATCCCTGACACACTTTCTCCAAAAAGGGAATATCTCTTCATCCTTCTAAGCCTTTCAAACGGTGTCACTTCCTGGTGATCAGGCACACAAACGCATGACTCTATAGAGGCCATTCATATTCAAACCACCACACTCTCCATAAAGAAATGACAAAAGTTGGAGATTATGTGATCACCAATCAGCTGCAGGACAGCTGCACAGAAGGCCCAACTAAGAAGAGCACTTGAGCCCCCAGGTTCCAGGACATTTGGGCCCCCAGGTTCCAGGACATTTGGGCCCCCAGGTTCCAGGACATTTGGGCCCCCAGGTTCCAGGACATTTGAGCCCCCAGGTTCCAGGACATTTGGGCCCCCGGGTTCCAGAACATTTGGGCAACTTCCTAAGTCCCTTTCTCCAATCAATCAAAATCAGTCAATAAGCAAAAGAAAGGCTGCAGTTAAAGAAAAAGGGTTAAAGAAAAAGCACATAAAAGCAAAGGACCTTGCTACAGTTGTGCAACCGGAATGATAGGGGACAGGGGTGGGGACAGGGAAGGGGAAGGGGGAACAATACTTTTAATCCCGTGTCTTTTACTGGGATAAAACCCTGAAAAGCAACCATGGGAAAAAGTTGTCACAGAGAAGAGGCAGCTGTCACATCACATCCACAGGCAAGAGCAGAGAGCAATGCTTCATCTGAACCATGGGAAGTGACACTAAGAGAGAGATTGGTACAAAGTGGAGTCCCTGCTGTGACAGATCTAGATCTGTCCATGTGGCTCTCAGGCCTTTGGGACTGTTTTGTGTGAAGAATACAGAATAGTCTGGAACTCCATGCTGGAAACCAGCAGATCTTGAAGAGCATCTAGGAAGACAGAGTTGCTGAGAGAGCAGTGGGCAGTGAGGAGGCCTGGCTCACAGAGCTGCAGAGGGGAGCAGGGACTCGGAGGAACCTGGCTGAGTCCATCATGACACTGTGGCCATGAGCCTGGCTTGGCTGGAAGCCATCATGACACTGTGGCCATGAGCCTGGCTTGGCTGGAGGCCATCATGACACTGTGGCCATGAGCCTGGCTTCATTCTGCCTGTCTCTTGAGACCTTCCCTGGATGATGCTGAACTCAACAATAATTAACGAACTAATTTGTTTGATGGAAGAAAAGGTGTGTGACAAGTTTCATGTTTCAGACAAAGACAGTGGAAACAAAGCAGCTCTACCCACTGAAGAGATCAGCAGTGTTAAAGGAATCCTGGTCGCTTTCTCTGGGCGAATTGATAGAGTCATGGCCAAGGAGAGATGACTGCACATCAAGTGGGTAGCAGAGCTTCGCAGTACTGCATGCACTATCCATGGTACCAGTTTGAAGACATGGAAATACAAGATTTAGGGGTCACAGTGAGCAGCTGAGGCCAGGCTCAGTGTAGCAGGGTCAGAGTCCCTACAAAGAGGCCTACAGAGTCCCTGCAGACCCTGAAGGTTAATATATGAAGCTGAAGCCTTAGCTTCAATGAAGAGACCAGAATATCAGAGACACTAGGACTGTTGGACATTGCCAAGGAAAGAGACAGGCATGAGGTAGGACAGGCTTAAGCCTAAATCAAAAGCTATGTGTCCTACAAGAGGCAGAGCTGGAAGAGTGGGGCTTCCAAAACCTTTCTAGAGCCCAGAGGAGCAGACGCCAAACACAGAGCAGCAGGACTTGTCCCCGTTACTCAGGACTCTTTGGAGCTGGTGTGACTGTTTGCTCTGGGTCTGGGGTCAGAAGTCTGTAGCTCGATTGCACTTTACAGCTTCCAGTTGAGACTTGGTCTTTTAAAGTTGGACTGTGTCTTACATTATGATATAAACATTAAAACTCTGCAGACAAAGGATGGAGGTTAAATCTTAAGAATGATGAGTGTATCATTAAGATCTTAAGTTCAAGGCCAGTTTGGACTAGAGTAATGAGTCACTATTGCAAAAAACAGTAACACAAAACATTCTATCGTGTGTGTGTGTGTGTGTGTGTGTGTGTGTGTGTGTGTGTGTAGATATTATATAGTACTTCAGCATACATGTAGTTTTTATATTTTATGTTACAGTTAAATATAGTAAATGAAAAATAAAAGAATAAAACTTTCTATATTAGGGAATATGGCTGGAAGCAGCAGGAGCCACAAATGGCTATTTTCTGTCCCCATTCTGTTTGCAGTGACCCTCTGAGACAAGCACTGAGTCCTGAGCTGCACAGATGGGAGGAGGGGAAGTGACAGTAGGGCAAGGCGGGTGAGGCACCTGTCTTAGTCACACGCACACTGCCTGATCACAATGGAAAGGAATTTTCTTTTACTTTTAGAAAATCTGCCAATCACTGTTCGGTGCCACAGTACTTTGTCAAACAGCTAATATAATAATTCCTCTGGAAAAAATAGTATTTATGTATCTGTGGTGCACACATGCGATGTATTGGGGGTGGGGGGTGTATACACATGTATAGGAGTGTGCATGTGTGATGTATCTAGAGTACACACGTGTGATGTGTCTGGGGTACACATGTGTGCCTGAGTACAGAAGTCACTTGGTATCAGATGTCCTCCTCTTTCACACTTTTGCTTTTGGTTTTGAGACAGGGTCTCTCACTGCACTGATCTGTTAGGCAGCTAGGCAATGAGCTCCAGGGAGAAGCCTCTCTCTGCACCCCAGTGCTGAGGTTTTAGGCTCAGACCATGACACCCAGCCCAATGAGCTATCTCAGGCCCTGGGCCTATGAGTGCCTCTGGAAAGCCTCCCTGTGAGTTTTATTTATTTACAATGCTGTTCTCTTCCCTGGAGGCCTCAGCCAAACCCCATCTTCATACAGGGAGCAAGAGGAGATCTTAGCACAGCCATGAAGGAAAATTCAGGACCCCATTTCCTCCACAGTGCCTGAATCTGAATAAAGATTCCTTAGTTATTAAGTATCTGCTCAAAAGCCTATCTGTGGTATCAGCCCTTTTTAAAAAGAACAATAAATCAACCTACTAATGGCTGTATTTGAAAGAAATAAAGGGCAAACAATATACAAATACTGCTTGACACTGTCTGGGGGCAAAGGCAAAACTGAAGACTATGGGACAGTAATGGTGAGCTTGGTGGTGAGCAGAAAGCTTCAGGCAAAGGCACACAGGGCTCCCCCTGTCCCACCTCCACCTTGTGCTCTCAAGGCTTTCTATAAGATTCCTTTCTATCTGAGCAAGACCCCGCCATCCATTTCTCCTAACCCCTTAAAGCTGGTCTTTACTCGGAGCTATTGACAGAAAGGCAAACACACACATCAGCTGTGAGGAAAGGGAAGAAAAGACCAATAGTATTTAAAGAGCACACCAACGTGCCAAGATGCTGGCAGGAGGGAACACTGCCACCCCACATTCATAAATCTGATTACTAAGAATCAGGAGGCGTTCTTCCTTGCCAAGAAAAACAGAGCTGTTCCAGCGGAAGCGCAGAAAAGGAAAGAGGGGAGGGCCAGTTGGAGTGAGGTCTCACAGGGCCTGCTCAGAAGGCAAAGTGGGATACTGGCAGGGAGAAATGGGAGCACTTGGGAGAAAGTAGTGTGGCTCTGGGTGCCAGCCTCTGGCTCCACATGGAGGCAATAAGGGAAGAGGAAGCAGAGGGAGCAAGGAAGGCTGAGGACAGAGTGCTGCTCTCAGAGATCATGTAGAGAAACATCAATAATGAGCACCAACCCAGATGGACAGACAGACAACACACAGGTGCACACCCACACACAATACCACACTCACACATCCACAGCCCCATAGATGTTTCCCCCCAACACTCCCATAATACCTGCACCCCCTATACATTCACACACCCCAGGCATGCACACTACACATCCTCACCACATCCTCATACACATCACACACACTCCCATACACCCTGCACCCCAACCAACTCCCCATACACTCCTAAACATCCCCATTCTACAAACATTCTCATATACACCTACACCCTCACTTCTCCCCATACACTTCTAAACAGAGCCAACACACATACACAACATATAAACATACACAACATACAAACACGAGCACACACCACATACACTCCACTCACATGGTGTGAGGCCTGCCATGCCGGGGAAACACAAAGAACACTGGCCTGGTGCACAGTGTGGTGTTTTGTTAGCTTATTTGGGATTCTGTCTGGAAGCCCAGACCACCTTGAACTCAAGATCCCCCTGCTTCCACTCTTAGAGGCAACATCACCAGGGTCGACTGATCCACACAGTCTAAACTCTACACTGGGAAACAAAGCAGGTTGTCACTGTGAGAAATCTCCTATGGCTGCAGACTCACTTTTGTGGAGTGTTCACCATTACAATGACTTTGCAGAAAGGAAGCATGGCCGCTTTATATTTACAGTCATAACTAATCACACAGATGTTCTCTCAATACCTTCCACATCACCTCTGAGACATGATGCCCAAACAGCAGCTAGCACACCAGGGAAGGACTCCACATCTGTTCCTAAGAGAACACAAGCATCCTTTCACTTATCAACAGCTGCACCTGGGCCAAAGAGACTGCATCTACAAAAGTCAGGAGTGAGAAGGCCGTGCTCCAGACACGGAAGGGCCTGTTCTTAGCTCCAGGCAAGTCCTAGGAGGACCTTCAGATCTAGAACTCCTGTGAGAAGGTCAGCAACTCAACTAAGGACTCTTCTGCTGTGTAATCTGTCAGTGGAAGGCGACTCCTGTCCAGCCCATCCTACTCTGCTGTTTGCTGCAGCACCAACTCTTATTCAAAGAAGCAGTGATACAAAGGGAGCCTGTCCTTACCTAGTCCTCAGCACATGCTGCGCTCTCTCTCTCCCCCCCCACCCCGCCCCCTAGGACCTTATGCTTGGACAAGTACAAGTGCCCTGGTTCTCTGCATGCAAGGAGCTGCTCTGGCTAAGAATCCTGGACATTCTTCTGTGTTGGATGAGGTGGCAGAATATGTTCTGACCACGGCAGCAGCTCCTGAAGGTACAGTTTACACCAGTGCACACCCAAGTACCCGCCCAGGCTTCTCACTTGTCTTCAGGACACTGCTGGCTTGCTTGCCCCAGCATCCTTCTCCTCCCTGCTGTTCAGATCTCCCACAGGTTACACAAAGGGGAGGAAGCCTCCCCCAAATTCCAGAGCAAAGACAATAAAGACATAATCTATTTTTACAACCAACTTCAGGGGAAGAGAACTTTTCAGACAAGAAGACGCAGGAGAAATAGCTCTTCTCAAGGAGGTCACTAGAAATGAAATATAAGTCTTCTCTCCTCACCTCAACAATGGGACAGCTCTCATGACATGTAAACATACACATTTGTGTACACACACACACACACACACACACACACACATAAATATTTTTTAAAAAAAAATAATTGCAATCCAGTTCACTATGACAGCTGCCCATCACAAACTGGGATATGCTGGAGATGTTGCTACTTTCCAGGACAGTTTTCTAGAGCCCCACCTGTGGCTCCTGCTGTATGGGCTCTACAGAGCAGCAGTGACTAGAACTATAGAATTAAGGGCAGCTGAGTGAGAGCAGGCAGAGAGCAGGTCCCAGCAGCAGAACAGGCAAGACTTCCCAACACTGCGACAGAGAAGGCAGGAGAAATAAGAGATGTTAAGATGGAACACTGACTGAAATTCACTGCTCTGAACTCAAAACTTCTATTCTACCTCATCAGAAAGTGTCCAAATCCTCTGAACAGAAATGCTATGCCTACCACAGGCACTCAGAAATGAACCACCCGTGTTATACGACATACTCCATCCTCTAGTCCACACAGCTCATGACAGCCTGCAGTCCCTAACCACCAAGGTCCAGTTCTGTGTCCTACTAGGTGCTTCTGAGAGTACAGGGTGGGAAGAAAGCAGCAGAACAGCTCAGGAAGCAAAGGGAACAGCATCTGGAACAGCAAACACTAATACCGCACAACATTGTCTGCTCAAACCCTCCTCACACAGGGACACGAGGGACCAGGGATGCCTTATGCTACCACTTTAAGCAGCTGGTGCTCCTTGATATCCATCACCGGGACACAAAAAGTCGCCTTCAGCTGTGGTGGAGACAGCTATGCTGTGCAGACCACACTTTCTGCTGTCACTGGGGAATTCCATCCAGACCCATGACATCTAGAAAACCCAAGGAAGCCAAGGGGAAATTCTAAACATGACTGGGCAAGAAGCACAGAAACATCCAACCAACATGTGGCTGCCTCTCTCTGCAAAGAAGGATCAAAGCTTTAAAAAATGCCAGTTACTTCTAGCTCCCAATTAATTTTTCTTTTCTGAACTGTGCATCCATTTGTAGACATCCTCAACTAGACACAAACCACATTTACTTCCTATGTGATGATGAGTCTTATTTGAGGTGAAAATAACATCCATACATCACCTAAGAATTCATTCAAAGACAGCCCAGCATCTCGGTGTTTCTGACCTCATGTCTCCAGAGTGCAGGAGAAAGCAGTTCCTCTCCACAGCCTGACTTTGTAGAAGGGAAACAAAATCTCTGCCATTTTGTCAATTTCATGGGGCTTGTAACCCACAAATGACAACATACAACCACCCATGGCCTGCAATCTCATGTCAGGTATTCACACAGAGAAATGAAACTGTACACCCACAGGAAGTCATTTCCACAAACAGCAGCTTTATTCATAACACCAAACAGTGGGACTGATCCAAATCCACCTGAGGACATTAATGCATTCAGGATCATCCACAGATTCCACACAGACAGAAGAGAAGAATGAACTGCTGATGCGGGTGACACCAAGAACAGCAAGAGGAGAGGAGAGTCAAAGGCAGGCCAGAGACTGCACTGTATGAAGGTCAGGACGGGTCAAACAACCGAATGATAGATGGCGGAGGACAGAGGAAGCCAGTGAGGCTGGGAGCATGGCTTAGAGATGGCTAACCATGTGCAAGGCCTTGGGTTCCATTCCCAACCTATCAGCAAAGGGCAGAAAAAAGCTGTGCAAGTTATAATGTGCTTGTTCTGGGTGCTGATTAAATAGTAACACACAACCATCAAAACTCATCAAGCTAAAAACTCTAGCTCTGCATGTACTGCATGAAAATGACATCTAAAAACTACTTGGTGGGAAAACATGTAGAATAGCAAGAAAAGAGATGAGCTAAATTTTCGAGAGCTGTGGCACACGCAAGAGTGAACACAGAATAGGTTTTCTGTGACCGCCAGCCCCAATGTTCTGAATGTGGATTGCTGAGCCCTGGTGTGAAGGGCTGAGTCTCAGGCCAGACAGGGCACAGAGCAGACGCCACAGCATGCTCAGCAACATCTCTCACAGAATAAAGCCCGTGCTGGAGAGCCAGAGCACTATGAGTACCAGCAATAAGCGCACAGCAATGAAAGCGGGCACTGAGGGTTGCACCTTCCCAGAAGCAGCAGCAGAGCCTGCAGGGAAATAAATCTACACAAAACCTATGCTCTGGGGAGAAAGCCCCAGGCCTTACTTACTGCCTTACCGAAGGACCTGCACAGGAAGAAGACTGCCCGAGAGACAGCTATCAATGTGCACCCTTCTCAGCACAGGAAGAAGCTGGGTGTCATGAGGGTGAGGAGATGGCTGTGCTGGGGCTTGGCAGGAACAAGGGGCATTCTGGGGCTCTGCCATCTCCAGCTGAGCAGCCATGGGAACTGCCTGTCTAGGGATGCTCCAAGACACAAAGTCACATGGGTCCCTTGTAGGACCTGCTACCATCCAAAGCTGCTCTTTCTACCCCAAGAAGCCATTAATCTAAAATGTTCAGGGACAGAAAAAAAAAAAAAAAAAAAAAAAACTGGGAAGTGGAGGCAGAGAGGTCAGTCATGGGAAACACAGAGGGGTTTGGAAAGACCTAAAGGACATTTTAATACACTGCCCTCAAATCTGTTCCTCTAAAGGTAGGACTATTCTTTCAATGAAATACATATTGTTTTTCCACAGAATCTAAGGTGCCTTGGGTCGTGCAGGGCTCTTCTGAGGTGCAAGGAGCATTGATTTATGTATGGCTAAGAAAACTAATGTTGCCAAATGCCTTCTCATGTGGGACTTCTTTCTATCTGGTACTCACTAAAAGCTATTCAATGAAAGCTAAATTCAAATATTTATAATCCTTACAAAAATGAGAAGAAGCTCCCTAGGCTGCCTGACCACTCTGCTACTCACCTGTGTACAGTCACCCATGGCTGCACTGTGGGCACAGTATGAACAGAGTAGTGTCCTCTATGTGTCCTAGTCTCTTCTCAGTCACAGTTTCTGAGACTCCAAACTCAGCCTCCATAGGCAGGCCTCATGGCCAACTAACCTTGCAACATGACAGCAGTGTCAGCCAGGGTGAACGGGAAAGGTATCTCCATCTTAGAAGTGTGTGTGTGTGGGCTATGGACATGGTCCAGTGGAGGAGCAATCTCCAAGCATGCAACAGACTTAACACCCAAACAGCCAGGAACCATAGAAGGCAGATCAAAAGCCCTGTCATGACAAAATCTAAGAGACAAGTGGGCATGAGGAAGTCTCTCAAGCTCCAACTAGATCCGAAATAGAAGAGGCATATGAAGGTCGGAAGGGGCACACCTTTCAAGAAGTCTTCAAAAAGTTCTAGGCAAACATCTTCAAGTTGTAGGACCAAGAGCCTAAGAAGACAGAACACAGGAGAAGCAGAGTGCTCAGGCAGGTAAAGAAGTGTTCTGCTGGCTTCATCCATGTCTTCCAGGTTTAAATATACGTGGAACTATAGCCTGTGGCAGTAAAGCCACATGGCAAGGCAAAGTGCTTTCAGGTCACTGCACTATTCCGACAGCAGTATAAGTTCACATACCTGTGTATTATGTGCAAGTGTGTGCCTGTGTGCCTGTGGCTCTGTGGCTGTGCCTCTGTGTGTATGTGTGTGTGGTTGCACACAGATGCCAGAGGAGGATGTCAAGTGTCCTGCTCTGTCACTCTCTGCTTCATTCCCTTAAAGCAGGGTCTCTCCAACCCTGCTTCTTACAGCACTAAAGTTATAGGCACACTCAAGCACACACAGCTTTGTACTTGAGTTCTTGGGGTTTAAAATCAGATCCACACTCACATAGAGAATACCTTATATACTAAGCCAGCTTCCCAAATTCAATGAAGAGACCCTGTCTCAAAATAAATAAAAATATGAAAAGTGACTAAGGAAGACATCTATACACATATCAAAATAAATAAATGTGGGTTTTATATTATGTGAATTTTTGTTTGTTTTGTTTGTTTTGTTTGTTTTGTTTTGTTTTTTGAGACAGGGTTCCTCTGTGTAGCCCTGGCTGTCCTGGAACTCATTCTATAGCCCAGGCTGGCCTCAAACTCAGAAATCCACCTACCTCTACCTCCCAACTGCTGGGATTAAAGGCGAGTACCAACACTGCACGGCATATTATGTGAATTTTATTTCAATTATTTTCAATGTCTCCATTGGGTTCAACTACACAAGGAGGTCCTGATGCTATGGTGACCAACCAGGTGTGCAGGTACCTCTATGACACATGGGTCTTTTACAAAACGAAGTCAAATAACACAGGAAGCATTCAGAACCATTTCCTCTGATTCATTACACACCTCCCCCACTCAGCAAGTTCTTGTTCAGCTGGGGAATAATTTTACAGCTTTCACAGTGGCGTGCAGTGAGCATATGGGGACTCCCTTTGGCACTCTCAAACTCAGCCTTCCGTGCCTTCTGCTTCCTGACTGTCAGCACCTCCAGTTATACCATGGCACCTGTACCAGCACCATGTGACCAGGCACGCTCAACCACAGCCACAGGTTCCAAAGCTCACCCAAGTAGTAAATACGTAGGTGTCAGAAGGTTGGGTGAGCTATAGCTTCAGTCTTCGGCAAGCATGGTATCTTTGTCAAAATCTGTCCACACAGAAACACTGACCTCATCAGGAGGGCAGAGTGGTGAGAGAGAGGTCCTTGAGAGACTGTGAGGAAAAGAATCGAGCCCTCTTTCACAATATGAGCAGCACAGGTGGGGAGGTGCTTGCTCTCCAGACAACACTAGAGACAGGAAGACAGGAAGCAGGATGAGGAGGGTGGGTATGAAGGAATTCTCTGGGGTAGAAAGTTTCAGAGTGGCAGTGAGTGTGTCCTAGTGTGGCTCGGGCACCACACAGGAAGAAGGCTGAGCATCAAGGACCCTCTGGGTGCTGGGGATGACCTGCTCAATATTCTTCCCATCAGCCCTCTACTTACTGTTTGTCTGTCTGTTTGTTTGTTTGTTTGTTTGTTTGTTTGTTTCCAGACAGGGTTTCTCTGTGCAATCCTCGCTGTCCTCCGCCCACTCTGTAGACCAGGCTAGGTTCCAACTCAAGAGATGCCCCTGCCTTTTGCCTCCCAAGTACTGGGATAAAAGGTCTGTACCAACATGCCCACCCCAGCTTCAACTTCCATTTTCAGTCTGAAAAGAGCAAAGTAGTAGCACTTGAGGTTAGGGTAAAGGGCTAAAGAACGTCACTGTTACATCTGGCCAGACTACAGCTGCTAAGCTACCTGCCCTCTCACCTCTCACCAAGACAGAAACAGAAAGGTGGAGGGCAGTCCTCAGAGCCTGACACAGCACAGCATGGGAGGGAGAGGAGGAGCAGTGCTGTGCTGTGCTGTGCTGTGCACCACTCACAGCAACAGCAGCAGCAGCAGCAGCAGCAGCAGCAGCAGCAGCAGCAGCAGCAGCAGCAGCAGCATGGCCAGAAACTATAAACAGACCTGGGTAAACCCTTCCCACTGCCTCCGACACAGGGACTGCAAATAATGCCTTTCAAGAAAGCTGGAGTCCCACAGCACTCTAGTCACACAGCATGATGCATTCTGCAGGTGAATGTAGACGCATCTCCACAACCTACCTTTCTCTAAAGTATGTGTAAGCTTTCAAAAGAATGGGGAGTCAGAGATGGCGATGCCTGTGTGCTCTCATTAGCTAAAGTGGCAGCTTAGGTTTGCAAGTTTGGAACTGGTTTTAGACCTAAGTTCCACATCCAGAGGGCTGTTGTAACACCGTGGCCTTTGGGGACAGGGCAAGACAGGAAGTGCGTGGGCAGGGCTGACTAATAAGCCTTTCAGCTGAAGAGCATCCATCGGAATTGTCCCTGAACACACTGCATGGAAAGGCTGTCAGGCAAGAAGAGGGGAAAGAGGAGGGGAAACAGGCTGGAGCATGATTATGGCCAGAGCAGAAATACATGCAAAATGTTTGTCTTAGGGACAGTTGCTAACATCTGGGCAGGAAGCAGCTAAGGGAGACTATCACAACACAATGGTTAACCCCAAGACAGCCACAAGACACATCTACACCATCTTACAAATTTAATGAGGACAGGGGCAAAGCGCATCACACTAGAGTTTGAATCATGTCAGTATGAGTCAGCCAGCTACAATTCTGCCTGTGGCTAGGAGCCCTCACTTGCAGTTTGTCACAGAAACACAGACAGGTGGATGATGCCTGAGCTCTGGCTCTATAGAGAATCCAGTTATTTTGGAGGAGAGAGAAGGCTGCCAGCAGAGGAAGCCAGCTAAACCAGGAGGATAGCACAGTCATGACGTAGGGGCAGCCTACCAAGCATTGACACCAATGCCATGATAGTGCTGTGTCTAGATGGGCAGTACTGTTCTATCAAAATGTGATTGTCCCAAGCTGAGGGCCACCGCTACTAGTCCAAGGCAGGCTACTCCACGGTGATCTCTGAGCACCCCTACTCCACCCCTGAGCCCCACTTGCTTCTTTTCAGGTTGTCCACATGCGACTCTGAAGCTCCCGAGCAAGGCAGAGCACACTGACTTGCACCAGTACTGGTGTGCAGCACATCTCACTGTCAATCCCATAGAAAACACTAGGGTGGGCAGGGAGGAGCACTAGCACCGTCTGTTCCACCTGCTCCTCCCTTAGAGCAGAGGCAAGCATGTAGAGCCTTCTGACACAGGAAGCAGTACAGTCCAGAGAAGAGGCTAGTAGGACTCTAAGGCCCTCTCCAGGGCTCTGAGAGTGCAGGCAGCAGGGAAGGAGAGAGAGAGCTGGAGCAGTACTCCATGCTTGGCCTCTCCCTCAACCTTCCCAACAACCTGCAGCTAGCCTGCTTAAGGGAGGAGGCACATAGGTCCAGCCCCTGCAGCCCAGAAATACAGACGTGCACATAAACACTAGGCCCTGCAAACACCTGTGCCTAAACCCCACGGGACAAGCCTATAAACCCAACGAAAGGAAATGTGTCTGTCCCTGGCCATGTCATCAGCTCTACTTCCTAGAAAGCAGCTCACAAGGCATGTATGCAGTCCAAGTGTACAACCCTATCACAAAGCTAGAGATGGCTGCTCTTCAGGAGGAGTGAGCCCAGGAGCCTTGCTTTGCTGGAGAGAGACCCCACTTCCCAAGTCCACTGCTTGCCGAGAAGATCTATAAAACATGTTTCATTCGTTGCCT
Organism: Mus minutoides; assembly: GCA_902729485.2. Taxonomy (NCBI): domain Eukaryota; kingdom Metazoa; phylum Chordata; class Mammalia; order Rodentia; family Muridae; genus Mus; species Mus minutoides. Next base: position 438,578 of record LR750189.1, on the reverse strand, counting down.
ACAAATCCACTGTGACAGATACAAGAATGCACGGCAAAGGAGCTAAGATTTAAGACTTGCTCACTGTAGCTTTGGGACACAGGAGTGTGTGAGTGTGTGGCTCCTACTGACCATTCAGCTCCCTGAAAAGCCACAGTGACTGCGCAGAGCCTTTGCCATTTCTGCTGGCCAAGATGAGAAGGAGCTCCTACACTTAAGTGCACTCACAGCGAAAAGCCTGTTCCCTTTCCTGGCAAACAGGCCGCTCAGTGGTCACCTCAGCTCCCTGCCAACTGTTACAGGTGCACCAATGCTCCTTACCTCCCACAGTAAACGGTAACAGTAACGGTAACGACACCCACAGAACCTACCCAGGAGCCACAGAAGAGCTGGGAACTACCTCAGCAGAGGCATGGTGCCTCCCACTTCCTGCTTTAGGTAAAGGAGACCTGGCGAGTGCTCTATCATGTCAGCTACCTCAGCTCCTAAACTTGCATCCTGTGCTAAACTGCCAGCACCCCAATCTGTCAGGCAAATCTCTAGAAGCCCCAAGCCTTTGCTCTCAGCTCCTAATAAAACTTCCTCTTGAGGCTCATCATGGCATAAGGGGGCTTTACTGCTGAACTTTCAAGTGAAACCATGGCTGGCATTTTCCATTTGCTCCCCTGCAAAGCTAAAGTCTATTACCTAAAGGTAATAAGGAAAGCCTTAAATGTAACTAGGAACAGACATTCCACCAGTGCAAGCCGATAAACTATCAATCAGCCAGGCAAGAAAATATGGCCCAATACAGAGCCTGGCAGCCTCTGGAAATAAAATCACAATGGCTTCTCTAAATTCTTTACTGAACCAAATTCACCTTTTATCAAAGTATCTGATTTTGAATAACCACAGCTAAAAAATGAGATGTGGCAGCTGGGCACAAGCGGTGCAATGGGCAGCGTGCCAGGCACCCTGGCTCCTTAGGGCGCAGTCAGGTCTCTGCTCCCCCTGCTGTGGAGATTAACGCTGCTGCTTGTTCCCACCCACACCAACGTCCAGGCCGCCGTGACTTCAGCAAACATGAAGGGAATGACCTCACTGCAGACTCCCCGACCTCTGTGAGCAGTGCAATAAAGCATACAGAGGAAGAGAAAACTGAATCCAGGTTCTTCCCATCAGAGGTCTCGGAATTTAATAACATCCTATTGTTTTGTTGCAGATGGCACATGAGCCTCTCTTTATTACTGCAGAAATACAAGAGCTCTGTAGAGGACAATAAAGTGGTACATGTTTAGCTTTGCAATGTTTCAAAGGATCCTGATTTACAGTTGGGGACCAGGTACCTTGCACCACATATCTGAGCTGTTCTGTGCAAATTTCCTCTCAGCATGAATTCTGCACCTACTGAGAGGCTCTCATGGATATCAGGCCTCCTTACTCTGCCCTCAGCCATATGAGAGTATCTAAGCAGGAAAGCGCTCTATGCACACCAAGATCTTTACAGTACATCCCCGCATGTGACATTCTCCAGCCAGTCAGAGGCATACTGGTGACAACTGTTACCTTTGGCTTGTTTCTAAAATGGAGACATCCCACTAATGGTTCATATCAGGAAATTCTGAGACATTTTTAGCACATGTAAATGAATTCATCAGTTCTGGTATTCAAGAAGAAATTAGTCAGTATTTATGGCTATAGTGTGGCTTCCTGAATATGAAGAAAGATATTTGACACACAGCTTCTCACTAAGCTGAAGTTCCACTGTATGCACAAAGTCAATTAGAATCCCACCTTGTGATGCGCCTCCCTCGACCAGCAAGAAAGACATGCCACCACCAGGATCTTCTCAGTTAGCTTTATTCTGGAGCACCTTGATAGTAGATTCCCAGGACAATGGACAGCAGCAGAGCTGAGGGTATCATAGTGGTTGCGGACTGGTGCACCAAGATACACCTCATTAGCATGTGGCCCGTTCATTGGTGCCACAAGCCACACCATTAGCATATTGCCCGTTCATTGGTGCCACAGGCCACACCTCATTAGCATATTGCCCATTCGGGAGGGGCTATTGCTTGAGGAGGGCCTGAAGAGAGTTGCACATGTGCGCTAGGCTCTCCTCCCTGGCAGCCTGCCCGTTCCCCCCCCCCCCCGCCATCTTGTAATGGTGGGAAGCCAGAGGCTTGCCGGAGCTCCGGCAGCTTTGCCAGTCAGAGCTTGGGCGGCATTTTCGCAGTCGGGCTGCATTTTGGCTGCTCAGAGCCGCCAGCTTCCTACATCACCTCTCTCCTTATACCATCTTTTCCTAAGCATCCTATAGTCTTGAAACTATGCTCAACTCAAACTCTTTGGTATCTCTAACCCCTTGCTGTCTCTAACCAAGTCTCCCTGGCCTGAAATCACTGGAAGACTGCACCCACTTTTCCAGTGTGGATCCTCTACTGCTTCTTCCTACACAAGACTCATATTATCATTCTGTCTGGGTCATTTACTGCATGTAAATGTGACCTGCCTTAAGTCACAATATTGTGGAACAGATTTACTCTAAACAGAGATTTAGATTTTAAAAGAACTAGAGAAATGGCTCAGTGGAAGACCACTGGCTGCTCTTCCAGAAGACTAAGGTTCCATCCCCAGCATCCACATAGCTGCTCACAACCAGGATTCAGGGAATCCACTGCCATCTTCAGGCTTCAAAGGAGACCCCATGCAGGCAGAACACCCAGACACAAAAAATAGTTTCAAGAAAAAAGAAACAAGCTGGGTATGGTGGCACATTCCTTTAATATCAATAAGTGAAGGCAGAGGCAAGTGGATCTCTCTGAGTTGAAGGCCAACCTGGTCTACAAAGTGAGTTCCAGGACAGCCAGGGCTACACAGAGAGACACTGTCTCAAAAGGAAAGAGAAAGGGAAAGGGAGAAAGAAAAAGGGAATGGGGGAAAGGGGGGAGGAGAGACAGGAAGGGGGAGAAGAGACGGAAAGGAGGGGGGAAGGGAGGAAAGG